>JARQOC010000615.1:0-68930 GCA_033576535.1 Allobates femoralis | reverse complement strand
CCTGTATATGCAGTCAGCACAGCCTGTATATGCAGTCAGCATGGCCTCTATATATAGTCAGCACAGCTTCCATGGTACATATAATCCACCATCCTGCTGCACACAGTGAAAAAAAAAAAAAAAAAAAAACCATACTCTCCTTCCATCCGCTCCCCTGGGGCTGTGTCCTCCTCATAAGCTTCCCCACCACATTCTATAGCAGCAGCTCCCGAGACTGTGGAGCTTCCTCCTCCTTCCTGCAGCAGTGTGATGAGGTCGCAGGGTGACATCACTCTGCTACAGTCGGCAGAGGAGGAAGCTCCACTGCTCCCTGGAGCCAGCACATGGCTAATCTGCATCGCATGCAAATTAGCCATGTGCACTGGGAGCTCAGCGGAGCACTCGGCTCCTTGCGGAGTCTGCCTGATGTGCCCCTTGTTAACAAGGCTGGCTGTTCCTAATGGGCCCCTTGCTGTCAGGGCTGCCTTCTCCTGATGGCCATTAGCCCCCCCCCCCCAGCTGTTCAGGGCCCCAGCACTTGGCCGGGTATGCCGGGTGCTGACGCCGGCCCTGTATGCTGAGATAAACTTATTTGTCCCTGCTGTGTAATGGCTATGTCTGACTGTACATGGACATAGTCTGATCATACCACATCTCCTGGGCAGGGTGGAACACAAAAGTATACAGATATTACATCACAGGATTGCAAATAGTGATTCTTCTTTGAGGTAAAATATTAAAAAAAATAGCCAGGGAAATGTTCTACTTCTCAAAAACAATCAGGTTAATGTCTATAAAACTTTTTCCACTTCCTCCCCTGCCCAGGAGATGTGTTGTGATCAGAGCAGTTCCCTGAATATTGCCCACATGGAAAGTTGGCCACCAATTAAACTGCCCACAGGTTAAATTGCCCACACGGATAAGTGCTCACATGGAAAATAAGCAACAGTTTATTGAAACAGTTTATGAAAGAGGTCTAATAACAACCATGTGTTGGAGAGGGATAGTGGGAATAGCTCTACTACCACATACTCACTGGACTCCTGGGCTTCCGCACAATGGTAGGCATCCTTCCAATTTCACAACAAGAAAATCCGGTTCCACTTCTGCGGTTAATTCTTTATTTGCTTAAAATGAGAACATCCCAGATGCCCCCGAAGGGGAAACACTATACGCGCTTCGGAGAAAAGTTCTCCTTAATCGTTAGTGCATCCTAGTATGAACCCAGAACAAATATATACACACATCTAAAAACATACACATTTGTGATTACTCCAACTCATAATTAGTAGAATAAATTAACTCCCACCATGTCGTGCCGGAACTATGAAGCAAAAAACAGCCATTATTATTAATATGTGAAACATTACACATTATACAATGTCTGTAATTACCGTAATTCAACTAACATGATATTACCCATTGCAAAAAATGTGAGTTCACAACATTACCCTAATCCAAGGACATAATCAATAAAAATATAACAAGTTACTTTTATAGTTCAGACCATGCGGAATACGTGCATCTAAACGCAATATCCATAGATTTTCCCTGTCGTGCAAGACCCTTTCTCAATTGCCACCACGATAGAGACAAGGTACCCGTTTGATGCCTTTTACTTTAAATGATTTAAGGTCCCCAGCATGGATCTCCTTAAAATGTCTGGAGAGTCCTGAAATGCCTGATCTTATGGCTTTTGACAACGGATTAGCGGCAGTGACATGTTCCGTCACTCTTATTTTTAAAGATCTTTCGTACAACCTATGTAACATTCCCTGCACACCTCACATGTGGCCATATAGATCACATTTGTGGTGTTGCAGCTCACATAGGTATGAATCTGATAAGATTTGTTAGAGCAAAAATTTTGAAATCTGTAACGGAATCCACTTACTTGCGCACACCGCATCTACTGTCTCCGCACTTATACATATCCTTGTATGTTAACCATGTGGGTGCCTTGGTTGTGTGATCCATGAAAGTACTAGGTAACATAATACTAGCAATTTCCCTAGATTTCCTAGGGACAGCCCTTCATCCTGATTCAAGAATTTTGCACAAATTCATCATCTTAATACAAAATTGGCATATTCTTGGTCAGTATTCTCCTGATGTTGGTATACTGGTCACTATATGGTGTGGAGAAGGTGGGTATAGAACATCCATCCTTATGCACCAATTTTTTATTTTTATTGCTGGACAACAAGGATGATCTGCTCTTACCCTCCATAGTGGTTTCAGCTCTGTGGATCATCCAATTTCTGTATCCCTTATGTTGTAATCTTCCTCTCATGACTGCCACCTCCGCTTTATAGTCATCCTCCTTTGTACAATTACGTTTAGCACGGATCAGTTCTCCCATCCGCAAATTTTTAATAACATGTCTTGGATGACAGCTTTCTGCTTGTAAAACCGAATTGCCGCTGATGGTCTTACGGAATAGATTTGAATAAATTTTACTGGTTTCTTTACATCCAGTTAGGTATAAATCCAGGAATGGAGCAGAATCGCCATATACTTCCATGGTGAATCTTAAATTGCAGTCGCTGTCATGAAATTTTTCCAACATTCCCAGAGGGTTTGGTACCGTGGAGACACATCAGATGGCACAGTCCAGATAAGGACCATATCGTCTATGTATCTCCAGTACCATCGAATGTAATCCACATATGAGCCATGTTGTGGTGTGTGTGTGTGTATATATATATATATATATATATATATATATTATATATATATATATATATATATATATATATAATATTATGATCATCCTCCCACCTCTGCATATATAAATTGGCCAATGAGGGGGAACATTTTCCCCCATTGGATAGCCACACAGCTGGATGTAGAATTCTCCATTGAAAATAAAATAATTGCTCTTCAACAGATGTCGCAAACTCATGAGCAAAAATTTATTTTGGAGGATCCCTGAATACTTATGTATTTTTTTTTTTAATTCCTGAATTACCCAAATAGATTTTTCATGTGGGATTGAGAAATGAAGCTGGGCAACATCACAGATCACCCACCTAGAACAATTATCCCAAGTTATTTGATCCAAGGCTTGTAAAAGATGATCCTGCCTGTCATTCCCTGCACCAAGACCTGTAGCCTCACATCCACCCACTCTGATAGCCTCTCGTGGAGGGATCTAATCCCTGCCACGATTGGCCTGAGGGGTGGGAGGAAGATGGCTTTTTGGGTCTTGGGGAGGGCATGGAAAACAGGAATTACGGGTTTATCCACAAATAGATATTTCTTGATCTTGGTATCAATGGCACCTAAAGCTAATCCCTCCTCAAGGAGTTTAGCTAATTCAGATACAAAGGATGCGGTTGGATCACCTGGCAAGCGGCGGTATGTGGTGGGATCCGATAATATATTCATAACCTGTTGTTTGTATAAATCTGAGAGTTTGTTAAATCTCTTTCCATCGCTCCCTGAAACGCTTCCATTGCTGGAACCCTGGAAGCGATGGGGTAATACGTAGGATTAGAAACAATAGATTTTAATGCTTCATATTTATTTTTCCTACAAGTTTCCAACTCATTACCATTATTCAAAACCTGTAAACCGTTAGTTGTTATTGATCCGCAAAGTTCAAGGTGTAGAGGACAGCAATCCATATCCACATTTTCTAAACTGTTGGACACAGACTCGGCAGAATTTGTTCTCTCACTGTAAAAATGTCTTTTACAGTCAAATTTCTTGTGAATTTATTTACGTCCTTTATAGTCTGATACAAATCAGCTTGTTTACTTGGGACAAAGTTCAAACCCCTTTTAAGAACTCCCAATTGCAATTTTGATAATATGTTGGCCGACATATTTATTACAGAAAAATCTTCCACAATTAAATATTGCGTTTAGATGCACGTATTCCGCATGGTCTGAACTATAAAAGTGACTTGTTATATTTTTATTGATTATGTCCTTGGATTAGGGTAAAGTTGTGAACTCACATTTTTTGCAATGGGTAATATGATGTTAGTTGAATTAATTACAAGTATTGTATAATGTGTAATGTTTCATATATTAATAATAATGGCTCTGTTTTTTGCTTCATAGTACCGGCTCGGCATGGTGGGGGTTAATGTATTCTACTAATTATGAGTTAGAGTAATCACAGATGTGTATATTTTTAGATGTGTGTATATATTTGTTCTGGGTTTATGCTAGGATGTACTTACGATTAAGGAGAACTTTTCTCCGAAGTGCATATAGTGTTTCCCCTTGGGGGGCATCTGTGATGTTCTCATAAAAGATAAAATAAAGAATTAACCCCAGAAGTGGCACTGGATATGCTGCTGTCCACTAGGAGGCGACACTAGGCAGAATCTGCAAAAGAGTTTAGAAACTCCTCCTCTGCAGCATATACACCCTGGAGCAGGAAGCGAATCTCCAGTTTTTGCTTAGTGTCTTGTAGGAGGCACACCTAAAGGTTATTTCCTATGGAATTTTTTAGGTTTTTGGATTTTTTAATTCAAGAAGAAGAAAAGTGGGTCTCTGTGAGACTCCCGGCATGCTCCCTCCTCGGCCCACCACTGTTGGGGGTGCCTGGTTGAGGTTGAGACCCTTATTCCACATGCCGCTCCCTCCTCGGCCACCCAATGTTGGGGCGCTGGGTTAAGGTTGAGACGACGGTCCTCCCTCCCCATTTCCCCACTGTTGGGGTTACTGGGTTGAGGTCGAGGTTCCGAAGGGGCCCTCTGATGGTGGACGCAATCCCTCCCTAAACACCCTTCAGGGGTCCCTTTAGGTTGAGACACCTCAGGTAGGGCCAGAAGGTGCAGCACTCTGAGCACCCCAGGAGCCTCAGCTCTGCTGAGTCACTCCATTGGATCAGGCTGCAGCACGGACTGCTGCAGCATACCCAGGAGACACAGCTTGCTGTGTTCTCCGGATGGGGCCGGGGGATCAACTACGGGGCAGTCATAGCACTATCAGGGGCACAGACTGCCTGTGCCCCTGCAGCAGCCAGCATCACGGCTGCACAGCGGCCGGATGCAAGAGGACCCAGCGCTCTGGGTCCTCTGTGGGAGCTCCACCATGCCGCCGCTATAATGCCCAGGGGGTCCGGCGAGGTCCGGGTCAGTTCCGGACCTCTCCCCGGACCTCCGCGCCGCTCTGGAGCCCTTTTCGGCCGCAGGAATCTAATTTAGGCCGCGGCTTCGGCCTAGCTCGAAGCCGCCGCCTGTTTCCACGCCCCCCGGCCCGCCCCCTGGATGACGAGGATGACGCTGCCAGCGTCACAGCAGGGGGCGGACCGGAGCAGAGAAGGCGCGTTTTTTACATAGGACGCGCTCTTTTTCTCTGCGCCCAGCCCCCCTGCTTCCTCAACATACGCAGGTCTGGCACTATCGGATGGCCATTATCAGCCAGCCAGTCTCCGGGGGCACAGGATGAGGATGACCCCTCTCCTCTAAGCTGCGGTGGCCATTAAGGGATTCAGGCACTGTCACCGCAGCTGCCAGCCTTGAGGCCCCGCACACAGTAGCCACATATAAGGGCTAGTCTGTGTGCAGACAATGTGCACACACTACACATGTAACAGCTGACACATGTAATAAACACACATGTAGGTCAGCTGTCCTGTGAGCGGACAACCACGTGCCCACGACCTTGCTGGCACAGTGGCACATATGCACAGCCAGCAGGGGATACAACGAGCACTAGGCCCCTTTTCAAACACGGGGAGCCCAACAGTGCTTCCTCCCTGCCGTGGTCTTCAGGCACACTAGTGCAGCCAGGGGCCTTGTTCTTAGGAGTCCTACAGTGCCTGCCCCCTCTTCCCGGCCTCAATAACAGGAACAGGGACATACAGCAGAGCCTGCCATGCCATATAGGTACGGCCGGTCTGCACTGCCCCCCATCATTCTCTGGCTTCTCCAACAGCCATGGCTCAGCATCCGCTATGCAGGGGTACAGCAAGAACAGCACTGCGAGGGCGCACACGCAGCGACTGGAGTATACCTTGCGCTCAGCTTCGCTGGGCAGCAGTCTCCCAACGAAAACGGCAAGACAACCAGCAGCGATGTCTCCTGCTCCAGCTTGTCCATCCCTCAGGACACCGTGTAAAGAGCAATAACATACTACGAGGACCAGTGTAACTTCCTCTACAGTAGTAATCAGCACACGGCCCACCGCACGTATTGTTTTTCCTAACACCGTGCCAAATGCATGTACCTGTTGGTACACTTGTTCAACCTTATTGCCCTGGGGGGAGCTGGGTTGCGGTAAGCCACCGACATGCGTATTCCTTGGTCCCCCAATGTTGGCGGAGCCCAGTTACTATTCAAACGGCTCAAAATACTCGTCCATCAGACCCCTTCCCACACACAGTTGAGACAACTAGGTTGTGGTGGAATTACTACGAGCTTAACTCGCAGGTTCCTTCCTCGGCCCTCCATTGTTGGAGAGCCCAGCTGAAGTTGATGTAATCTACAATTACCTGACAACTGCAAGGGTCCCAGGACCGTTTGCCAAGTCCTCTCCAAAAGGGCTGGAGGTCTGGTTGGCGGTGATGACGGTCAAGTCTCGCAAGACGCAGGCTGAAACACCGTAATTCGCAACTGCACGAGTAATTTAGCTACTGGTCTCTGAGACCTAAGACCCATTGCATACTCCCTCCTCAGCTCCCCACTGTTGGAGGCGCTGGGTCGTAGCCGAGATTGCTATATACCATACTCCTTCCTCGACTCCCCACTGTTGGGGACTCTGGTTGAAACTGTGACGGCACAAGGCCTGGCCGGCCTCCGTCCCCAAACTACAAAAACAAAACTCTGGGTCGCAGAAATACGAGCCCTGTTGCCAATCTCCTCACTATACCTATATTAGGTACTTGGGTTGAGATCACAAGTGTGAGCACTCTGCACAGCCCACTTCAAAGCAGGACATCGCAGACCCCCAACCGCATTAACCCGATGGATGGGCCCTTCTGGACCCCGTATGATTGTGGCCTGAACATTCTTCCACGCAATCTGTCCCTTCTCGACTCATGAGTCCAAAAGGAGAACACTCATGGTGGGATAGCGCTCGCTGTATGCAGCGCAGGACAACGGCGGCTGGACTATCGTGGCGCAGCCTCCGGTTTCGGCCAGCGCTGATCCTGACTTCCGGCTCCCTATGGACCTCCGCGCCGGACCTCTGCTGTTCCCGGGCCCAGCGATTTACGCAAGGCCCTGGCTTCAGCCTAGCCGTAACAGCACTAGCTTGCCCGCCCGCCATGCCCGTCCTCTGCCTGACGTCGGGGCCTCCGAAGCGTCAGCACAGGGAGTGGGGCGAGGCCAAAAAGGACTGAAGCACAAAGGATACAAAGCTTTTTCCCACCCTGAAGTTGGCAAGGTCTATACTACGATTCAGCAGTCTCCCATAGCTGGATGACTCTCTTATCAATGCATGTCTTTCAAGGACTGTGAACAGTGACATTTACACCGTGCTCGCTAAGAAGACTCGGTAGGATCGACCTCCACAGGTCTACCGCAATTCCAAGGCACATGCCGCAGCACAGCGCACACATTCCAGGAGTCCCTGCTCCGCTGCGTACTCCTGACGGCCACATGCTACAGCATCACGTATGGAGTCTCAGCCATACTGGACGCACAGCTTCGCATGAACACGGCCGCCTTTAGTTGCACCACCACAGCTCTAGTCAAATTTCCCCAGACAAGGCACAGATTCTTCATCTGGGAATCAGCAGCCTCCGTCAGAGGTCTCCTCAATCCTTCACAACTGCTATAAGAGTCCTAGACAGCATAGTAGCAGCTTGAAATTCAGTTCCATTGGCTCAGCTGAATCGCCGGCCTTGGCAATTGTCCATACTCAGGTGTTGCACAAAAACAGGATGGGGTGCGATATACCCCCATCAAATTGCACATGGCAGTAGTCTTGCCCTGTCTCGAAGATGCCCCTTACTTTGCGAACATTCGTGCAGTATCTCTAGTACTGAAATCTTTCAGTCACCTTCTGGCATTTGAACATGTCAGGATACAGTCAGACAATGCCACAGCCGTGGCATTTGTCAACCACCAGGGTGGAACCTGCAGTCTCTAAGCGATGACAAGTTCGCACATCCTTTACTAGGGGGAATCCTTGGAACACTGTACTGCCAGCTGTTCTCATACCAGGTGTACTCATCTGGGAGGCGGATTTCCTAATCCACCAAAGGATGGACTCGGGACTAGCTCCTTCATCTAGAAGTCCTCCGTCGAAACACCAACGCCAGGAAACACAGATATGGACCTGACGGAGTCACGCCTCAATGCCACGGTCCCGGCCTTCCTGGCCTAGTCTCAGGATCCACAGTCAGTGGGACAGACGCACTAGTCCAAGCCTGGACCGGTATCCGTCTCTCCTATATTCTTTTCCCACTACCAGTCTGGGATATCAAACGAGAATGTCGCGGGACCATTTTCGCGGTCTGACTGATCCACACGCGCTTGGTGCGCACACTTGTCCAATTTAGAGCAGCAGTACCAGGACGTCTCAAGACTGTCCAGACCTGCTCGATCATGGCCAGTTCTCCCTCAGAATGCCTCACATCTGAGGTTAATGGTGTAGCTTTGAGACCTAGAGGGTAACCCAAGTGGTTTTTTTCCCAGGATCTTGTAATGACCGTAGTCACAGTGAGGACACCAGCCTTATCAGCGATATCCCATCACGCGTGTAATCGTTTTGTTTTTGTTTTTTTGCTGGGGTACCTCTAGAGGTCATTCCCCTTGGCCCTACTTCATACCAGGGACTCTCCGTTTTCTTCCTCTCAGACCTAGACTCAGGTCTGTCCTTAGGGTCTCTTACACAGCAGGTTTTTCAGCTGTTGTTCACCCTCTTACAAACACGTCTTGCCACCAGACGTCTATAAAATCCTTCCTTCGAAGGGTCTGCTATATTCAGGTCTCCATACAACAAGACTACACCCGTGGGGACCTGAACTTGGTCCTCACAGCACTACAAGAACCATCTTTTCAGTCTCGATGGGATGTTACCTTAGCATACTCATCCACATAGTAGTATGGTTCGGCGGCATTTATTTGTCTCTGCAGAAGTATCGGTACTTGCAGCAGTTTACTGTAATCCATCTTTTTCTAGTCTTCCTCTGGACAAGATTGTCCTATGGCTGGTCCCATTCTTCTTCTACGGTAGGTTTACTCCTTCCACCTACATGAAGAAATCTCTCTGCCATCGCCGTGCCCGACTCCAGTCTGTCCGGTCGCGAAGGACCTACGTATGCGGGACCTTGTCGGGGCCCTACGCGTCTAGGTATCCAGGACAGTGCCCTTCTAAGAAGTCGGATTCTCCTTATCCTTCTTCCAATGGGCAGACATAATGACACATCAGCCTCTAAGGCTCCCCTAACGAGGTGGATTCCTCTAATCATCCAAGACGCTTATACCTTCGAAACCTCATTCCTTCCGGCAGGTCACGGCACATTCTACTACGGCCGTGAAAGCCTCCTGGACAGTTCGGTAAGGGGTATCGGCGCAACAAGTGTATAGGCAGCCAAGGGGTCAGCCTACACCCATACCCAAGCCACTATAGTGCTTGCACTCAGTCCTCGACAAACGCAGGTCTGGGTATACGTGCCCTCCAGGCGGCAGCAGCCCGCCTGTCGGTGCATAGTTTTTTCACTGACCATGCTCAGTGTCACTAGTTCCATTGTTCTTTCCCACCCAGGGACTGCTTTGGGACGTCCCACGGTCTGTGTCCCCCAATGAGGCGAAGGAGAAAAGGAGATTTTTGTGTACTCACCGTAAAATCCTTTTCTCTTAGCCTCTAATTGGGGGACACAGCACCCACCCTATTGTCCTTGTGGGTTTTTTTCTACAGTTCTCACATAGCTTCTCAGCTGTTACATGGTTAACATGTTTACATATGTTTGCCTATTATCACTCTGTTAACTGTTGACTGTTTAAACTTGTGCCTGTTTAGTTCCAGGCCTTATAGTACTGTGAGCCTGTTTAGTTCCAGGCCTTATAGTACTGTGAGCCTGTTTAGTTCCAGGCCTTATAGTACTGTGAGCCTGTTTAGTTACAGGCCTTGCTATACGATTATTACTTCGTTAACTCTTCACTGTTTTTCCACATGCGCCTGATCAATTTCAGGACTTGTGGTACTAGCATTACTCTGCTAACTTTTAACTGTTTACACACGTGCCTGTTTGGTTTCAGGCCATATTACACTGTTATTACCTTGTTAACTATATTGTTTACACAGGTCGCCTGCGTAGACTTCCTGTGTCACCGTTGTTATCTGTTAACTCTCCTACTGCTTTAGCACAAAACTGGAGATTCGCTTCCTGCTCCAGGGTGTATATGCTGCAGAGGAGGAGTTTCTAAACTCTTTTGCAGATTCTGCCTAGTGTCGCCTCCTAGTGGACAGCAGCATAACACCCACGGTCTGTGTCCCCCAATTAGAGGCTAAGAGAAAAGGATTTTACGGTGAGTACACAAAAATCTCCTTTTTCTTGTCCTAATAACAACCATGGCTGTGGAGTTAGTAAGCCAAACATCTGACTCCTCAATTTCCCTGAATTTGACTCAGGCTCCACCCACAATGGACACCTACGCCGACTCCACAGCCCTAATAACAACAATAACTCTAGTTTATTAAATAATCATTACACATCTTCAAATTGGTCAATTTCCTCAAATTGGCTACACTCGTTAAGTACTGTATTTTTCGCTTAATAAAACGCACCAGATTAGAAGACTCATCCCCAAATTTGATGAAGGAAAAGAGGAAAAAAAAAATTCATTGTTAAATGGGATTCACCTTATAATGCCAGTGTCCGTCCAATCAGTATAAACGTCCCTCATCCTGGTACATGATCCCCCATCCTGGTATAAATGTCTTCTATCCTGGTATATATGGCGGGGAGGGGAGGACACCATCAACAGCGATTACTCATTACTGAATAAGTCCCTCCGGACTCCTTATCTGTACACTTTATGAAGTCTTTTTAACAGCTTACAGGGGGACTAGAAACATGGGGGACCCCTTTCCTGAATGCAGCAGACATGCTGCATTCACTGCTGCAGTTAGCATGGCACCAGGGGGGTGAGAGGTCCTCTTTAATTTTTTTTACCTTTTTTCCTTTTCTAAATTTAGTGTGCATTTTATAATCCGGTGCATCTGTAAAACTAAAAATGCGGTAGTTATGTATCATACACATATACTGCACTCACTATTGCACAGGAAGGCCGCATTGAGATAAAAAAGGGGAAGTATTAGGGGCTGGATCACATGGTTGCCGCTTCTGAACAGGACTATCACCAGGTGTAAGATTAATTTAAGAATTTAAGGAGATTGACTAATTTGTAGGTGTGCAATGATTGTTTAATAAATTGGAGTTGTTGTCATTAGACCTCTTAAATAAACGATTTCAATAAACTGTAGTTATATTATCCATGTAGGGAATTTTCTGTGTGGGCAGTTTTTCTGGTCACCAATCAGACGTCCCTGTATGGTCAGACAAGGCCATTACACAGTTTGGAGACACAGGGGTCAGTGGGTGCTCTCATTCGCTGGCCCGGCCGCCTTTAAAAATACTGCATAGACCCAGGCTCCTCCCACTGAACGCCTGAACTTCTTATCCGTGGGCAGAACACCACTCAAACCACACAGGGTGAGGGAACCACACATTAGTTAGACTTGATTGGATTCCCAAAAGTCAAAGGGATATAACACATACCCAACAAGAACACACAATGTAACAAGCAACACAGTCTCACCCTTCTGCTGGTTTACCAGGGATTAAAATTTTCATGCCTTCGGGGTTTCCAGTGCCAACTACCCCAGTACAGCAGCACCCCGGTTTTGGTACACACCCACTAAGAAGGGATACCGGCAAGCTTAGGACACTAACTGAGCACAGCAAAGTCTGTAGCCAGGTGACCAAATTGTCCCAACCTAGGTATCTTCCAGCCGAATCCTAGAATCCTAGGCTGAACTCCTATAGGAAATGATCCAGTGTTATAATCTTCTAGCCGGAACCGAAGTTCCTAGGTTGATGCCCTGTAGCATGTCAAGATGCGATGTGATCCTGGTAGCCAGAACCGAAGCTCCTAGGCTGAGATCACATAGCGTATGAAGAACTGATGATTGAAGAAGTCCATTTTATATCCCGAGCCTTCACCTCCGGGTATATTGTGTTCTTACAGGATTGGTGTGATAAGGCTGTTCTCTAATTGGTTGGCAATTCAATCTGATCTGACTGCATAATTCTTCTCTGAATGATGTAATCTGGGGGGTAAAGTAATTTACATTTAGATAGCAATACACAAACTCATAGAAAGAATGCTCTGAGCAGTCTGATAAGAAATAATGACACACTTCTCATGAGTCAATAAAACAATAGAACATTACATCTGGCCAAATTAAGAACATTAACGCACAACATGCATTGAAAAAGGCTGTGTCATCACATCCCTCCCCCTTCTTAATTAGCCCCGGAAAACTGCTGAATCTTGATGAGGTTTGCTTTTGACAGGGCGGCCAGATGTGATAGGCCTCTGATCATCCTTCTCCTCCTGTGGGCATTGTCCTTTAGCATTTCCTTTTTTGTGGTGAGGTCCACAATAGAGCCTCACATCTATACACTTCTTCCAGATTACCTCCCTCAGGTTGGGTAGACTTATTGCGGACAAGCACTAAGGTGGGGTCCATGAGTTGGGCTTCCCTAAACTCCTTACGATATATCTCCCTCCCCCCAGTCAATGGTAACAATCTGATTAGATGTATCAGAGGAGGATGATGCAGGCTGGGAACGTGGGTTGTCCTTGGATAAAATGTAGAAGGATCCACATCAGGGTTCTTCTTGGCTGTGAGTGATGGTTGTAACAAACTGGCTGGATAGTCCTTGTCCTAGGTCATTCCCCAAAATAACCAGTGTGGTAAGGCCATCCAAGAGCTCCACTTCAACTTCCACTTGGTTGGTCCCCAAAATAACGGGTGGTGAGGCTAACCGCAAGCCCGCATCGACCTCTTCCTAGTTAGTCCCCAAAATAGCAGGTGTGGTCACACTGTCCATAAGCCCCACATCGACCTCTTCCTGGTCAGTCCCCAAAATAACAGGTGTGGGGACACTGTCCACAATTAACACTTTAACCTCTTCCTGGTTAGTCCCTGAAGTAACAGGTGTGGGGGTACCCTGTCAATAAGCTCCACTACAACCTCTTCCTGGTCGGTCCCCCTTTCCAACTGCACATGTGCCAGAGGGATGTCTGAGCACTAACTGTCAGCCAGGGAGATGGCTTACCACGGTGATGGAAGAACCAGTATCTCGAAGTGTCTGGGCCTGTATGTCACTGATCTTGACCAGCTGTGCTAGAAGCCAGCTTTGGAGACAATCTTTATCCATATGTACAAGGCTGCCACGTGTATAACAGTGCCGTGGATTGTGCACGTTACAGGCCCTGTTTGAAGACCTTTGTCCTGGTGGGGCTTTTGCTGGGCAGCGAGATAATCCTAATTGAGCAGCTGATGCTGGCCATAAGTTACCTGGAACTCCCAAAACCAATTGAAAAATGCAAGCCCTCTCCTCTCTTGATGCTTTGGGTCCCAATGCGGCCAACAAATCCTTGATTCGGGCGGCTTGGGACCAGGTTATTTCCAGATTGTCACTGGACCCATGATATTGTTCAGTTTAAATCCTCTGGGTCAATCTTGGTGGGGTCCGCATCATTCTGGGCATCCTAACAGACCAATTCCTTGATCAAATCTGACCGGGGTGTCAGTGTCCCTGAATTTGATCTGTCGAAACTGGCATGGCAACTGTAGTTCCTTTTTCCTCTTGTAGCTGTATATCCTCTCCAGTCCCATGGCTGAGCTGGTGGGGTTGGACATGTCGGTGTCCAAAACCTGAATGCTTCATTTATGGCTTGCTGGGTATGCCTATATGCCTGCCTGGTTGTTGAGCCCCTGGGCAGTGTCCATGAACACCAGTTCCCTGCAGCTCACCTGGATGAACCAGGCTGAGTAGTATCCCACAGTTTCCACCAATTGTGGAGACACTGGTGGCAGTAAGTGCTGTCATCTGCTTGTCTGGCCGCCTTTAGAAAAACTGCATGGACTAAGGCTCATCCCACTAAACGCCCGAACGCCTTACCTACGGCTAGAACACCACTCGGACAACACAGGGTGAGGTAACCACACATTGGTTAGACTTTGTTGGATCCCCATCAGTCAAAGGCATATAACACATACCAGTCAAAAAAAACACACAATGTAACAAGCAACAGAGTCTCACCCTTCCGCTGGCTCACCAGGGATTAGAATATTTGTGCATTCCGGGCTTCCAGCAAGGACACATGTATAACAATATCTCAGCACAGGAACATTATTTTAAACACATCCGATTGTGGAACTTATTATTCCAAGATCAAAATCAACTTTAAAATTAAGAATGTGGGAAAACCCCTTAATGGTATAAGGGAAAAACTGTCTAAGCACATAATACTTTTAGCATACGCCATGATTTAGGATTTTTGTGAATTCTGTGATGTTTTGCTTAATAAAATCCCCTCTGTTTTATACTCATTGGTAAGCAGGTTTTACAGAAAAAGCAGCAGGATACACAGAAGCTTGCAAACATCTCCGCTCAGAATGAAAAGTGCGCATCTGATCTTGAACAAAACATACAAAACATGCGACAACAGCAGGCGCAGCTTCAGAAAAAGCTAAAAGAGGAGAGTGATATCAAGAGGAAACTGGAGATTGCTGTGCAAAAGGATCAGCAGCAGATCAAGGTACATGAAAAAGCTGTAGAAGGTGCAGTATAAGTGACAGTGTTGTTGATCATGTTGAATTTCAAGGATTTGCAATATATGTAATATATAAACGTAACAAAAAAATTTTCACTGCAGCACTCTTCAAAATAAAGTTCAGTAGTCCTTTTTTCTTGGCTTCAGATGGACCAACAGACAGGAGATGGCCACGTATCGGGCACACACACCCTTTGTCAAGCAATCACGTTACACTCCTCAGCCTTTTATACAGTCTACTTAATTAAATAAAATGGGATATTAATTCTCTCATATCTTGAAATTATCATAAATTAGTGAATTACAATACTTGTGATATTATATGATTCACTTTGTGTTTATATGTGTTTAAATATTTACTATTTTCTACTCTTTACAGTTTCCCTTAAACTTTTGTGACTTTATGAACTTTTTATTCCAGTGTACTCCATCATCTGTTATGAATAATTAATGTATTATTAAAACGCTTATATTCTACTCACAGTGCAGCGCCATTACTCCTTAACCTCGTGCTGTGTCTCAGCGTTGAGGAAGTGTATACAGCGCATGCGTTACACTTGCTTTACAATCACCATAGCTACCAATCCCTAGCGTCATCACGCGATGGCTATGTAGATCCCGCGCATGCGCGGTGGCTCCTAATTCTTTTAGTCCCTACTGCGCCTGCGTCCGCCACTGCTGAAAATCTATCATAGTGGCGGATCGCAACAATACTTAGATGATTTCATCAGCAGGCTGTGAAGTAAGCCGAGCTGCTCTGCACCTGGAAGGCGTCGCTGCTTAAAAGGTTTTCTTTTTTTATATATGTAATATATATAAATATATAACCTGGCCTTTGAGCAGTAACTGTGTAATGAAATTTGCATGGGTTGTCAAGTCCCCTACATTTTTTTACTAATAGTTTAAGACTTATCCCTTACTTTACCAATCCCTAACCACTCCTCACCCCAGTTTCCCGACCAATCTTTGTATCCTGGCTTATAACAAGCTGGTTTTCACACTGACTTGTGACTGCCACAATGGACACCACTGAGGTCAGTGCTACAGCTAGCAATTGTTACAATGGTCTCATGTCCGTGTCATACAGCATCTATATCAAGAATGGGGCCCAAAGGGGTGTCGCTGTCAGAACAGAGTTGGTCAGGAACCCCATTCACTTATATTGGAATTCTGACCGCTTAAAGCATTGTACAGTGGAGGCCCATTCTCTAGATACATGCAGTTTCCATTGGTGGGACCTGTATCTACTCTACATGTATGATGCATTTTGTGGATATACTATAATTATGTGAGATAGGAATACCCCTTTAAGCCTATCATGGATGTGATACTGATTGGTAAAGTGAACCTATCCTGAAGACAGATCCCTTAGATTATCACTTCTATTTTTCCCCAAATATAGAAACTATTTTTCTCATGAAAAACCATTCTCTAAAATATGGATCCATTTGCTATTTTACTTTTATATGTTGCAATGAGTTTCCAGGAAAAGGTACATTTTTATTTTCAAGTTAAACAATATCCATCTTGCTTGTATATATTGTCAGATTATTTAATGTCGTTTTCTGCATTCAGGAGCTTCAGCTGAAGAACGAGCAACAACAGAAGATGCTGAAACTGAAAAATGAAGAGATTGCAGCCATTAGACGGCGAAAGAGTACTTCAAGTATTCCAGAGCAGCTTCAGCTGGTAAGTGCAGATAATGCTTTATATTCAGAGATGCTGCCTATCATTGAGAAGGACCTATGCGGTCATTTATTGAAGGTTGTCATGTGGCTAACAAGTAATATACTACAGATAATTCCACTTTGGACTCATGTACCCAGGCACGGAGCCTGTACAGCAGGAAGCATGGCTCCTTAATATAAGAGCTATGCCTCCTCCCTGTATGGCTGTACAAGCTATATTGAGTGAGTACATAGGATTCTCGTATGTGGGTTCATAGTGCTATTTTCTATGATAATTACATAAATGTAGGAAAAACTAAACTGGAGCAAAAACAACCATGCCATTTTCTACATAGTGCTAGCATTGATACCGCTCCTTTACCTTTCTACTGTATTAAATATACAGCACAGTGCCTTTAAGAACCTTGCATTTACGGTAAGTTGTGAGAATAAGTTAAACCATGCTTTTTTCAATATTGTTAGTGTTTTTATAAATGACTTCACTCACACTCAGAATGTTCATCTTTTATTCAGAAATTGGAAGAGCAGAAGAAATGGCTTGATGAGGAGGTGGAAAATGTCTTGAAGGAGCGCCAAGCACTTAGTGAGCTAGAAGAGGAATTAAAGAAAAGGGAAGAGAGCGTTGCAAAAATGGAAGCCATGCTGAAAGAAAAGAGCCATTTGGAGATTAAGAAATTGCGATCAAGTCAGGTGTGGTACATTCTCTATAATTGTGAGAAAAAAAATGTGCATAGGGTCTTATCTCTAGGCAGAGTGGGGCAATCGCCTGATGAAACTTACTCAACTGGTCTGATTGTGTGAACCCACAACCAGTATTAGCGCTCGTACAGCTGTCGCTGGATCCACACCTCCATGTGCAACGTGGCAAACAACTGGAAACAGGACGAAGTGCCGGTGATCCGCGCTGCTGAAAGGAAAACCAGGACCCAAGAAGTCTGGTGCAATTGCGTGACTTCATTCCGACGCCTCAGAATAAATTCACACCATTGCCCCAGACTTCTTGGGTCCTGGTTTTCTTTTCAGCAGCGCGGATCACCGGCACTTCGCCCTGTTTCCAGGTGTGGTACACTGTCACATTCATCATTGTCGGTTTGTCTTGCCATGCTTCCACGTATGTGGTTTTTATACAGAGTGGTGTGTCCCGAGTGGTTTAGTGTAGGGTATACCGCACATCATGTGTGCATTAAGATACAGAAATGAACGGTGCATCTGTAGATTGTTTTCTAAACATGACATAAGCATAGTGGCATTAACTGCAAGTAAAGTGTAAATCAATTCACAGGATCCAGTTCCACTGGCTAGGTCAGTTATCTATTGCCACTGGATGGTAGGCCTGGTGACCTACTGCTACCTCTTGGCATCTGCAGATCTTCTTTTGATTTGTTGAATCGATGCAACATAATCATTGCAGCGTGATGCTAATATGATGTTGCACCAGGTCAACAAATCAAAAGAAGAACCATAGATGCTAGAAGGTTGGAGGCGGTTCTTAGAGCTCCTGTCGGAGGCACAGACTACTGAAGTGTTTGATGGACTGGGTCCTATGAATTGATTTCTGTGCTTGTAAGCTGGCTGCATCTCTTTACATCCATCCTTTCATCTTTAACCCCTTACCGACAAATGACATAGTTACGTCATATACTGGCTCTCTGACTTTGACTTTGATGCTGATTTGCGTGCCGAACCCGAATTTTTCCTGCAGGTAATGGCTGTGATATTCCGCCATCATCTGTCTCTAACTGCTGTGGGTGCAGTGGCTGGTAACCTGTTCAATGCTGTTGTCAGTCCGTGACGCCAGCATTTACTGCACACTTGCAGGGGGACACGTCACTCAAATGCCCCCATCAGTGCATCTATGAGGTCATTATGGAACACCGATGGGTTTCTTTGACAGCCGGCGGTCTGCTGAAGATTTATGTGCCTGTCATGACTGTACTCAAACCATCTCATCAACAGCGTTCGTAAGAAAGCATTATTGCTATACATAGCAGTACTGTAGTATTGTGTATAGTACAAATGATTGTATCATTGAAGGTTCAAACCTGCTAAGGCCCCCTTCACACCACGGCCAGATCAGGTCCGAGGCTGTCCAGTATAAAACGGACAGCCGCTGACCCGACTTTCTTTTTTTTTTAAAACAGGTAGATTTTTATTGAACATTTTAACAGGTTACATTAACACAAGGTGCAACCCCTCCCGCCCCCCTCCCGCTCCCGTCCCTGACAGCAAATCCAGCCAACAGCGGCCAAACAGTAGGAAACAAACATTAACGTATACATGAAAACATATACAATCGTCTTGTCGCCTATCCTACCCCCGGTATGTATATCAGGAATATCTTCTCAGCTCACCCATATTGTGACCATGATGACCACATTTTCTCAAACATTTCCGATTTTCCACGTCTCGCACATACACCCCTTTCCAATCGGATTAATTCCTCTACCATTCTCATATACTCTCTTCTACTCGGGGGGTCTTCCTGAATCCAATGTCTCGCTATCAATTTCCTTGCCACAAATAATAATCTCGCGACGACAACCTTTAGTGCATTGTCAATTGCCACCTCCTCCACATATCCCAGCAGACAGACAATAGGATCCCTTGGAATCACACACCCGTATGCACCCTCTATCCGATTGATAACTGTGGTCCAATATGAGAACAATCTTGGGCAGGACCACATCATGTGATAAATTCCGGCTCCCTCCCCCCTGCATCTCGGGCATTCTGAGTCAGTTCTCAATCCCGCTCGGTGCATTATCACTGGCGATCTATATACTCTATGTAGCACATATAATTGCGACAATCTAGATGGTTCACTTATAGATAGTTTAGGTATAGATTCCATAATACTGGTCCATTGGTCATCAGATATGGGGCCCACATCCTCTTCCCACTTCTGACGGGACTTAATAGGAAATGAAAGGAGAAAAGTATGTAGTAAATCCCTATATATGCAGGAGATCACTCCTCTTGTCATCCCGTCGTGACAGATATAATCAAGGACAATATCAGAGTGGATACGGAGAGTCCTCCCAATGCCCTGTGCTTTAAACGCATGTTGGACCCTCAGATAGTGATACCATTCCTTGTCGGACAGGTCAAACTCCAATCTTAACTGTTGAAAGGATTTCAGCCCCTGTCTATCCAATAGTTGGTGTACATAGAGAATACCTCCCCGCATCCACTCCGGCAGTCCATTTAGAGATTTCAAGCCCGGAAATCTCCCGTTGTTGCTGACCCGACTTTCAAACAGAACCGGAGGGCAAATATG
Source organism: Allobates femoralis (assembly GCA_033576535.1). NCBI lineage: Eukaryota > Metazoa > Chordata > Amphibia > Anura > Aromobatidae > Allobates > Allobates femoralis. The sequence continues at coordinate 49,225 of JARQOC010000615.1, read as the reverse complement.
CCCTCCGGTCCAGTATGCAGCCAATAGCAGCTGTAGCTGCTGAAATTCCAAGATCTATCCACGGTCCTGAAATCTCTGGAGGGGACAGCTCATGGTGCTGAAGTTTAGCAGCGCTCGCTGCTAAACTTCAGCAACCGGCGTCCGGCTTCCAGATCCAATTTTTTGTCGATCCGGCACCATAGACTCCCATGTTAGGGGGCGCTGAATCCAGGAGGATCCGGGAGCATCTGATTTTGAGCAGTATTGGCCCCGGATACAAAAAATGCAGCTTATTCCAATTTTGTGTCCGGGGCCAAAAAACGAAAGCTGCCAGATCCTCCCAGACAGCACAAAACCGGATGGCAAAACACTGCAATCCGGCCCCATAGGAATACTGTGGGGCCGAAACCGCGTCCGGGACTGTCCGATTCACAACGGCCAGTCCCGGCTCCTGCAAATCGTGGTGTGAAGGGGGCCTAAGGAGACTGAAATACATTAAAAAAGTGAAAAAAAACCTGATTTTAATCACTACACATCATGGCCATTTTCCATTTTTACACTTCAGTTTATCCACCCTTTCTTCCAAGACCCATAACTTTTTAATTTTTCCATCAATATAGACATATGATGGCTTGTTTTTTGCAGGACATGTTGTACTTTTGAATGACATCTTTCATTTTACCATATTGGGTACCGGTGCACTGGAACAAAATGTCAAGTGCGGTGAAATTGCAAAAAAAAAAAATTCAATTCCAGAATAGTTTTTTTTTTGTGTTTATATATCATGTTGAATAAATGGTAAAACTGACATGTCAGTATGATTTTCCAGGATAGTACGAGTTTACAGATACCAAGCATCTTAGTGTTTTTTTATTTAAAGCACCACTACATCATTTTATTTTTTCACCTTTCAGTGTTGCTATAAATGTAAGCCCCCCCGTCCCATCTTATACTCGCCTTCTGGAGATTTCAAACTCTACAGTCGCCGCATTGGTCTGGCAGCGCCATCTTGGGCCCATAGCTTCTGACTAGCTGGGAATCCGAAACTAAGTCACAAGTGCTCAATCCATCTCTATGATGAGAGCCAGAACAAGGACAGAATGAGGCAACCATAGAGATGGATTGAATAATGATCTCCGGCACTGGAAAAGGATGAAGGCGGGGGGAGGGCGAGTATTGGACAGGGGTCTGGGGACTTACATTTAAAGCACCACTTCAGCATTGCAATGAAAAAAGCGCTGTAGTGGTCCTTTAACTGGTGCCATTTTTTATAAGCTTGTAAAAATAACTAAATAGTTTGCTTTTGGGACCATTTACAGAGTAGTGTAATGTTTTTTTTTTTGGGACCTGAGGCAAAGTGATACCTTATTTTTTTCAACCGGAGCCGACATTTTTACTGATACAGTTTTTGGGTAGATGTGATGTTTTAGTCGCTGCTTATTGTATTCTATTGCAATGTTATGGTGGCAAAAAAATGTATTTCTGGCTGTTTTAACTTTTTTTCCTGTTTTTATATTTTATCAGATCGGACACTTCTGAACACAGCAATACCTAATGTGTATATATATTTTTATTGTTTTAGTTTCAATGGTGCAAAAGTGGGCTGATTTTAACTTTTTGTATTTTTTTTTTTTACTGTATTTCCCTTAAGGGACTTTAAACTGTGATAGTCTTATCACTTCTGCTGTACAGACTAATGCATCAGCATTGCTCCATATAGCAGAAATCATGATTTCCTTGTGAACGCCGACTCACATTCGCAGTTCACAGGAAGAGTGTCATGACAGACAAAGGGGTAATCAGCTTACCCCTGATTGTCATGACAACCTGCACGTGTTAAATCCCACTGTCAGAGACTGACAGCGGGATTTAATTGGTTTGACAGCCGAGACTGTATTGCAGATACACCCGCAGCTGTTTGAGGCACATGATGGCTGAATTAATAAACTGTCATGTGTGGGGAAAGAAGCAGGATAGGCGTGCGAGCACACATCAACGGTAGAGACACAACATAGGAAGTATATCTATAAATTGGTGTGAAAAAGTGTTTGGAGTGCCAAAGCTTTAGATATGGCTTTATAACCTTTTTCAGACTGATGGATATCAATTATTTTGTTTCTAATTTATTCCTGAATTTCTTTGGATCGTGGCATGATTTCTAGGTCTTGAGGATCTTTTGGTCTACTTCACTTTGTCAGGCAGATCCTATTTAAGTGATTTCTTGATTGAGAACAGGTGTGGCAGTAATAAGGCCTGGGTGTGGCTAGGGAAATTGAACTCAGCTTCCCAAAGATGTGATAAGCCACAGTTGATTTATGTTTTAAGGGTTGAGGAGGGGCAATCACTCATATTCACACAAGGCTCTGTTGGCTTGGATTTCCTTATACCTTAATAATAAAGACCTTCATAATTTATTTGCTGTTCTGAAACATTTAAGTGTGACAAACATGCAAATAAATAAAAAATCAGGAAGGAGGCAAACAATTTTTCATCTTTCACACCACTGTATGAATTACACTAGGGAACACAATTTTTTAGGAGTTAGGTCAGACAACTGTTCTTAATTAATTTTTGGATGCTGAATCCAGAAATGATCTCAGTTTTTCTCTATCACGTCAAGTTTTTGAACTATAGGGTTTTTGTCTTCTCAAAAATATGTAAACTACTGTACCTAAAAAGTGTTTTTTTTTTTTTTTTGTTTTTTTTTTAAATAGTACAAATATGAACAAAAAATTAAATATATAAGAAATAGGCATGACAAATATGTTTTTTAACACTATCATGTTTTTTTACAAAGGATATATATATATTGTAATCAGATAACAAGTCTTATTATAGATATCAGTGCAATTGTGCATCTCTGGCAGGTACGTTGTGGAGGAAAAACTTGACGTGCTAGAAAAAAACTGACTACATTTTTGGAATCAGCATGCCAGTTTTAGTATAAATCAGCTCAAAAACCTAACTCAACAGAAATTTTTTTTTCAAATTGTTCCCCAGTGTTATTATATAAATAATATATACATATATATATATATATATATATATATATATATACAGTACAGACCAAAAGTTTGGACACACCTTCTCATTCAAAGAGTTTTTTTCCTTATTTTCATGACTATGAAAATTGTAGATTCACACTGAAGGTATCAAAAGTATGAATTAACACATGTGGAATTATATACTTAACAAAAAAGTGTGAAACAACTGAAAATATGTTTTATATTCTAGGTTCTTCAAAGTAGCCACCTTTTGCTCTGATTACTGCTTTGCACACTCTTGGCATTCTTTAGGATGAGCTTCAAGAGGTAGTCACCGGAAATGGTCTTCCAACAGTCTTGAAGGACTTCCCAGAGATGCTCAGCACTTGTTGGCCGTTTTGCCTTCACTCTGCGGTCCAGCTCACCCCAAACCATCTCGATTGGGTTCAGGTCTGGTGACTGTGGAGACCAGGTCATCTGGCGTAGCACCCCATCACTCTCCTTCTTGGTCAGATAGCCCTTAGACAACCTGGAGGTGTGTTTGGGGTCATTGTCCTGTTGAAAAATTAATGATGGTCCAACCAAATGCAAACTCGATGGAATAGCATGCTGCTGCAAGATGCTGTGGTAGCCATGCTGATTGAGTATGCCTTCAATTTTGAATAAATCCCCAAAAGTGTCACCAGCAAAGCACCCCCACACCATCACACGTCCTCCTCCATGCTTCACGGTGGGAACCAGGCATGTAGAGTCCATCCGCTCACCTTTTCTGCGTCGCACAAAGACACGGTGGTTGGAACCAAAGATCTCAAATGTGGACTCATCAGACCAAAGCACAGATTTCCACTGTCCTAATGTCCATTCCTTGTGTTCTTTAGCCTAAACAAGTCTCTTCTGCTTGTTGCCTGTCCTTAGCAGTGGTTTCCTAGCAGCTATTTTACCATGAAGGCTTGTTGATCAAAGTCTCCTCTTAACAGTTGTTGTAGAGATGTGTCTGCTGCTTGAACTCTGTGTGGCATTGACCTGGTCTCTAATCTGAGCTGTTGTTAACCTGCGATTTCTGAGGCTGGTGACTCGGATGAACTTAACCTCTGCAGCAGAGGTGGCTCTTGGTCTTCCTTTCCTGGGGTGGTCCTAATGTGAGCCAGTTTCTTTGTAGCGCTTGATGGTTTTTGCAACATCACTTGGGGACACTTTCAAAGTTTTCCCAATTTTTCAGACTGACTGATCTTCATTTCTTTTTTTTTTTTTTTTTTTTTTTTTTAAACCAGTTATTTTTATTGTTTCATGTTACATAACAACATCATATTATACATTGTGCTTTGTATTTGTACAACTTATCCAATAAACATATAAAATATCATATTCCCTCAACCATACCCCCCCCCCCCTTGGTACGCTGCAGTCAACTCCTTTTGACCATTTATCATAGAATGGGTACTTCAATGTATCTTATTAAACAATTGCCAACCAGGGTGCCCATATTTTGTCAAATAGGTGTTCTGAATTTCTTTTTCTATAAATTTTCCCTTCTAGTCTGATGACATGTCATGACCGGCTTATGAATTCTCTTCTAGTTGGAGGGGTTGTGTCAATCCATCTACTGGCTATCAGTTTTCGTGCCATATATAGAAGCCTGGCTATGGCTATTTTACTGGTCTCCGTAGTCGAGATTTCAGACACCTCACCCAGTATACATACTATTGGATTCCTTTCAATTGTGCATTCATATGCTCTTTCTATTTTGGAGATCACTGTTATCCAAAACGCAGCAAGACGAGGGCAAGACCACAACATATGTAACAATCCAGCCCCGTCCGAACTACATCTGGGACATTCAGAATCTCTCCTTAGTCCCGCCTTGTACAACATCTCTGGAGTTTTATAGACCCTGTGTATTATATACAGCTGGGAGAGTCTAGCCTGTTCGCTGAGTGATAGGTCTGGTACAGTTTCTAATATAGTCTCCCATTGTTCCCCCGATAATTCCCCCACATCTTCTTCCCATTTGCTTTTGGCTTTAATTGTGAGTCGTCCCAGAAAGGCATGTAGTAAATCATTATAAATGCTCGAAATCACTCCCTTAGAGTCACCTGTCATGCATACATAATCTAGTGTGATATCTTTTTGAACAGTCATGTCTTTTATTTTCCGCTGCGCCCTCCAAGCATGCTTTATTCCGGAGTAATGAAACTCCCACGCACACGGTATATTATAGGTATTCTTCAACTCCGAAAAAGACTGCAACCTTCCCTCCCTAGTTAGATGTTCCAGATTCCTTATTCCCTTCTTCTGCTAATGTGTCATCTCTCCCATTTTATAAAATTCCTTTAAGTGCACGTTACCCCAAACCGGTGAGTATACTGTCAATCCCTTCACACCGCGCACTTTTTTAATAGCATTCCAACTCTTTTGGATGAGATGTATCGTAGGGTATTGCGAACTCAGCTTATCAAAAGTGCCATCCTCTAACCCCTGAACCAGTGGATCTCTGCCAGAAACATGACCAAGAAGCCGACCAGTTGACCCTCCTATACCACGTTCTCTCCATCCCCTTATGTGTTGGCCCTGTCCCGCTAAGAAGTATACCCAAGCATTCGGGACTGCCAATCCCCCTTCCTCCTTTGCCCTCTGCAGGTTTTCAAGTTTGATCCTAGCAGATCTCTTGCCCCATATCAGTGATCTGAAGATGGTGCTAATTCCATGAAATTTTTTCTTTGCTATCCAAACTGGGGAATTATGTAACAAGTACATTAATTGAGGCATCAACACCATCTTGATCAAGTTGACCCTGCCAGTCACCGACAAAGGTAACTTACACCAGGCATTAATTTTCCTTTTAAAGGTCTCCAGAAGTGGAATAATATTCAGCTCCCAATATTTCCCCAACGGAAGGGTCACCAACACTCCTAAATATTTAAACCTTGACACGACCTGCAGTTGTCTCCCCTGGTCAGCTATATCCTCCCTTATGAGTTCCCCATCTACTGCCATAATACAGGATTTATTCCAATTGATCTGTAGACCCGAGATAATGCCGAACTCCTTTATAATCTCCATTACCTTTCCCAGTGCCTCTCCCGCATTCTCTAGGAACAGCAATATATCATCTGCATACAACGCTATTTTCTCAATGATGTCTCCAAATTGGAATCCAGCCACCTCTCTAGTCATTCTGATTTTGGCGGCCAGGGGTTCCATCGCCACCGCAAACAATAGCGGAGACAATGGACACCCCTGTCTGGTCCCCCTATACAGCCTGAATGTCCCAGATCTTGCCCCGTTCACCTTAACCATCGCTCGTGGAGAGGAGTACAATAGTTTCACCCAGGACATAAATCCATCACCGAACCCCATTAGACCCATTACTTTCCACAGGTACCTCCACTCCACACTATCAAAGGCCTTTCTAGCGTCAAGTGATACCACCACTCTCCGGCCACCATTATCTGCCGGTAATTGAAGATTGAGAAACAAACGCCTCAAATTAATTGCAGTCGACCTGCCAGGGACGAATCCAGATTGGTCAGTGTGGATAAGATTCTGTATCACACCAGACAGGCGGGTGGCCAGGATTTTGGCCAGTATCTTGACGTCAGATGTTAACAAGGATATTGGCCTATACGATTCCGCACTCTCTGGATCTTTCCCCTCCTTAGGTAGTACCACTATAACTGCCTCCTCCATTGATCTTGCCAGTGCCCCTCTATCTCTTGCTCCTTCAAATACCTGTTGCAATCTAGGTGCCAGTACCTCTGAAAATATTTTGTATACCTCTCCCGGAATCCCATCAGCCCCAGGCGCCTTACTCGCCGACATGGATGATATAGCCTTTTCCACCTCCTCAACCTCTATTGGTTCATCTAATCTCCGTCTATCATTCTCAGTTAATACCGGAAGTGTCACTCCCTCCAAAAACTCCTCCACCTCCCCATCACCAATATTTGAAGCAGAGGAGTATAGGTCGGTGTAGTATTCTCGGAAAACATCTAATATATCCGGAGTTTCTGTAACTAAATTTCCCCCTCCATTCTTACACTCTCTTTGAGATGACGAAATTACTGCCAATAAATGTCCCACTCTCTCCCCTTCTTCAAAAAACATTGCCTGTTGAAAAGCTCTTTTCCTTTCACTCCTTTCCATATGCATCACATTCACCGCTGTCTGTGCGTCTTTGAGTCTGTCATGGTTTTCTCTGGTAGGAGTCAAGGTCATGTCCATTTCTGCCCTATTTAGAGCTTCTTCTTTTGCTTGGTCATCTAGTCTATTAAGAGTTTTACGTTGAGCAATATCTCTAATAAAGATCCCCCTTAAAAAGGCCTTCATGGCATCCCACACTACTGTTACCTCCGCACTCCCCTCATTATCATGAAAGAACTGAACCAGCTCATCCTCTATTATATTCAAGTCCAGGGTTTTAAGCCACATTTGGTGTAGGGACCAACCCCCCTGTCTACCTCTGTTGACATCCAGCTGTAATGTGACCTGCAATGGGCTATGATCAGACAGCGCTCTCTGCAGATATTCAACATTCCTTACCAACCCATTCATGCCAACATCCCCCAATGCAAGATCAATCCGTGACAAAGTACAGTGAGTGGCCGAGTGACATGAAAAACACTTCCTCCCCTCATTTCTCACTCTCCATATGTCAATCAGACCCAGTTCCGATACATAATTCCCGAACGCCGACAATCTATCGATCTGTTCATTTTGCTCTCCAATTCTCAGTTTATCCCAGCATTCATTCATCACATTGTTCATGTCTCCTAGTATGAGAATCGGTTGTTCTCCTTTCACTCTAGTCAACTCTACCACTTCTTGTAACTTTGTTTTGGAATACGGTGGTGGGATGTACATAGCCACCAACGTCATCTTTTGTCCAAATAGTTTGCATACTACCCACACAAACTGGCCTTCCTTATCAATGTGTACCTCCAATTCCTCATAGTGGGCATTATTCCTTATCAAAAGTGACACCCCTCTAGAATAAGTGGAATAAGTAGCATGGTATGCTTTCATGATCCACGGCCTTGAGAGCCAATTTGTCGTATCACTTGTAAGATGGGTCTCCTGTAGACAAATAATCATAGCTTCACTCATCTTAACATACTGTAAAACTGCAGATCGTTTAGTTTTGTCTGATATACCTCTGACATTCCAGCTCAGTAAACTTATTACGGTATTACTCATTATCTATGCAGGAGAACTCTTTATACAGGCATCCTGACCAATCATATTTCTTTAGTGCCCCAACATCTTTAACATTTTTATGTAGAGTAGACCTTAGCGTACCTTGCCCAATTCCCACCCTCTCCCCCCTTTCCCCCCTCCCCTCCTCCCTTTTCTCTCCCTTCTCTCCTCTTAAGGACTCCCGCTGTGGGTAGCGAGAGTGGGGATATAGCGAATCCCGCCGTCGTGGAACCGACTCCACCACAAACATCGGTCATGTGATAGAAGTTCTCGGCTTTCCATCCGCCATAGTATAAGCCCATAAAACGTAGGGCTGTAACATTTCAGAGTCCCGATACCCACCAGTCAGCCTTTGTAACTTATAGCATTGTAGGCAAAATCAAGGTAAAAGTAAGGATCAAAAATAGTCAGAGACAACAATCAAAAGATAGGAAAAATAAAAATTCAACTATTGGCCAAGTTCTGGTTCATTAGTCCTTAGGACCGCTCCTTTCCCGGGCGTCAGAAAACTTGTTGCAGGCAACTCGTACTACCACAGTCATGTGTCGCCATCTTGTCCTCCTTCTCCTTTCAGTTTCGCCCGGTTGCGCTCTATCCAGGTAGTTGCCTCCTCTGGATTGGGGAAGAACTGTACTCTGCCCAGTGCCTCCACTCGCAGCTTCGCCGGATATATTGTTGAGTATTTGACTTTTAGTAGTCTGAGCTGTCTTTTTACATCACTGTATCTCATACGCAGTCTTTGGACCTCTGCTGAGTAGTCAGGATAGATCTCTATACGTTTCCCCTCAAAAGTGATATCATTCATTCTGCTAGCTCTACGGAGAATACTGTCCCGATCTCTGCAATTCAAGATTCTGGCCAGCATTGTACGGGGATCAGCACCAGGAACCGGAGGTCTCATGGGAACCCTATGGGCTCTTTCCACTGCGAAGACCCGTGATAGTTGGTCAGCCCCAAATTTCTCCAGGAGCCATCTTTCCACAAATTCTGTGGGATCATTCCCCTCCGCCCTTTCAGGGAACCCTACTAGCCGCAGGTTGTTACGTCGTGACCGGTTTTCAAGGTCATCGGATTTATTAGCCACCACTACTATCTTCTGCCCCTGTTGTTGCTGCACTTTTTGTATCTTCACTATTTGGTCTTCTGAGTCACCAACTCTCTTCTCCACTTCTGTCAGCCGTGCATTAGCTTTGTGCATTGCAGCTTTAATTCCTCCCACCTCCTCTTTCACTGAGTGCACTTGCTGTGTAAGTGCAGTTAGGGTTGTTTTGCAGTAAGATACTATCTGGAACACGTCCTTCAATGTGGGCTCTCCCTCCACTGTGTGCTCAGGTTGCTGGTCTGCTTCCGTCTCCTTTCCCATCTGAGGGGTTAACTCTTCTCCTGCCAGCCCTGCAGTTCCCTGTATTGTGGCCATCTCATCTTCCTCCTCTTCTATTCCCTCCTGCTGGGCTTGTGTATTAGGAGAATCAGTGTCTCTTGCGTACCTCTGTAGTCTCTCTGCTATTTCCAAGTTCCTGGCATAGGCAGCATTTCTCCGTCCCGCCTCCTCCTCTCTCTCAGCGCATCTTGCCTGGCCGCACCGCTCCCGCCTCCAAACTCCTTCTGCCGTTTGCGGACCATCTCTGCTTCTCTCAGGCGCCCTGATGTTCTCCCCTGGCTCCAGAGACCTTCCGACATCGGCTGCCGGGGGTTAGATGTTGTTGCTCGGGCTCTGAACAGGATAAGTCGCCGCTGTGCTGGCGGAGGTTCCCGGCCGTGCGTCCTCTCACATCAGTGCTTAGCCACGCCCCCCTGACTGATCTTCATTTCTTAAAGAAATGATGGCCACTTGTTTTTCTTTACTTAGCTGCTTTTTTCTTGCCATAATACAAATTCTAACAGTCTATTCAGTATAACCCCATTTATAAGGCTATAAATCCCACTTATTAAACCTGACAGGGCACACCTGTGAAGTGTAAACCATTTCCGGTGACTACCTCTTGAAGCTCATCAAGAAAATGCCAAGAGTGTGCAAAGCAGTAATCAAAGCAAAAGGTGGCTACTTTGAAGAACCCAGAAAATAAGACAAATTTTCAGTTGTCCAGAGCAGAAATGAAAAGGGGGCACCACCATAGCTAATACTGGGGTTCCCACTGGGGAACTCAATTACGTGTGAGGGGGAGACACAGGTCCGTCTGAGGTGCCAGAAACAGTCTCAGTACTGAAAATCAAGCAAAAGGAAGAAAAAACATCGGCACTCACCAGAACAGCATATAGCGGGATTTTTCTTTTTATTTAGTCCAGGACCAGCATACAAAAGGGTGCAGGGAGGGGGCGCAGAGGTATATTTTCAGTTGTTTCACACTTTTTTGTTAAGTATATAATTCCACATGTGTTAATTCATAGTTTTGATGCCTTCAGTGTGAATCTACAATTTTCATAGTCCTGAAAATAAAGAAAACTCTTTGAATGAGAAGGTGTGTCCAAACATTTGGTCTGTACTGTATATATATGATATATACAAACTAACTACTCACCTCTATGGGGTGGTTATTTTGTTCTTTCCCATTCTCAGGTCCCGTACTAGAGTCCTGGGAGTTTGAGGGTTCTGCGCAGTATCTCAGTTGTTCCCAACACTGCACTTTTCTGGACAGAGAGTTCAGATGTTGCTCCTGGGATCTGTTGCAGCCATTTTACCAACTTAGGCTCCAGGTGCTCCTATCACCACTGGAATCACTGTTGCCTTAACTTTCCACATTTTCTCCAGTTTTTCTTTGAGGCCCTGGTATTTCTCCAGCTTCTTATATTTTTTCTTTCTGATATTACTGCTCAACATTGTTCATAGGGTCATTTAAATAGTCTTAATGGTTGGGTGGAGTGTGCAGCTATCTTTGGAAAATTGTCATGGAGATATAGCGAATTCAGTTTCCAGGCAGCTAATTAGCACGTGCCTCAAACTTTAAAAATAAAACGTATACTCGCACTCCCTCCATTCCCCTGTAGCACGTCGTTCTCATCATGCAGGCACCTGACTGGGTGTCAGAGCATGTCAGCTGATAAGCAAGCACAGGTCAGCTGATCAGCATGTGAGCGCTGTGCTGCCATGCAGCAGGGGACCGGAGGGAGGGTGAGAATAGATTTTTTTTTTTTTTTTTAACATGTGTGGCGTGATGGGGGATGCATGAACCAGAATGGAGGACCATATATACCAGGATGAGTGCCATGTACCAGGATGGGGATCATATATACCAGGTTGGGGGCCATATATACCAGGATGGAGGACCATACATACCAGGATGAGTGCCATGTACCAGGTTAGGGGTCATATATACCAGGTTGGAGGCCATATATACCAGGATGGAGGACCATACATACCAGGATGGGGATCATCTATACAAGGATGGGGGCCATGTACCAGGTTGAGGGGGTCATATATACAGTACCAGGATGGGGCCATATACCAGGATGGGGGCCATAAGTCAGGGCTGGAACGCATTAATAGCATTTCAATTAATTTTAATGTGGAAATTTTAGTTGACATAAGAGCCAATTGAGTTAAGACCTCAGTCATGGAAAGAATTCAACTCTTAAGCCAAGTTATTACTATATAAACAAAACATGCAATTAATGCATATAGTGATTAATACATATAAAAATCATCATATTCTCCAAAAAAAATATCAAACTACCAATATTGGATTAGAAATATAAAAGGGAATAAATCATGCTGTAATAAAACGATCATTTTATTACAATTTATTTAAGAGTATAAAAATAACAATATAATGCCTAAAGAATAAGAGAAAATAAATCATTATAGAGATGATAAAAATATATATGTTTTTAATATTTCATATATAAAAAAGCTAAAAGATGGAAGGATAGACTAACACTCCCAATTAATATAGAAAATATAAAGGACGCCAGACCTAAATATTCACGTGTCAACATTCTATAAGATTGATCTGATTTACTACTATTGGGTAATTGATTATAATTATGTTTCTTGTTTATTTTATGTTCTAGTGATGCGGACAGGACATGTCAGGGATCAAAAGACCTATTTGCACCTAATTGCTAAGTGACCGATTAAACAGAATAATAAAATATCAATAAATGAGTACACCCTTTTGGTTGTAGGTTTTTTTTTATTAAAGCATAGGTGTGTGCTGCAGAAAAAAATATAAACCAGGGTTAGATGGTGGGGGAATATAAATTAGTTGTTCCATGTACTGATATGTGTATTAAAAGGCAAAGAGTTCAATTTCCTGGTTTAGTCCTTTGGGGGGGCAAGGATATTGAGGTAAAAACATAAATTTCGATACTACCCTTGACATACTCTTAAGGTAGTGACCCTTCTCCAACTGTGTTTTACTGTCTGTATCACAAACAAATGATGCTTAAGAACTACAGTAAATAATAGTCCACATAATGCCTGAATAATGGATGGCTAAATCAACCCTTAGTGATATTAATAAAATAATAATATAATATTTATTTACTTATGTAGTGCCATTAGTTCCACAGGGATTTACATACATCAGTAATTGTGCCCCCATTGGGTTCACAATCTACATTCCCTATCAAAATGTCTTTGGAGTGCTCTTGATCTGACACACGTATATTTTATTGGTATGGCATATGATAGCATATATAACCCCTTTCATGGAATATGAAATGGGTTCTTTCTCCTTCGCCTCATTGGGGACACAGACTGTGGGTGTTATGCTGCTGTCCACTAGGAGGCGACACTAGGCAGAATCTGAAAAAGATTAACAGTGGCTCCTCCTCTGCAGTATTACACCCCTAGAGCAGGCATTGCCTCTTCAGTTTTTGCTTAGTGTCTAGGAGGCACACACACATTTTATTGCTCCTAAAATTTTTCACTTTTTGAATTTTTTGCTTCAAGAAGAAGAAAAGTGGGTCTCTAACGAGACTCCCGGCATGGTCCCTCCTCGGCCACCCACTGTTGGGGCGCCTGGTTGAGGTAGACTTTTCCCCCTAACATGCCGCTCCTTCCTCGGCCCCCCAATGTTGAGGGCGCTGGGTTGAAGTTGAGACAACCTTCCTCCTTCCCCATTTCCCCACTGTTGGGGTCATTGGGTTGAGGTCGAGGTGACGGACAAGGCCTCTGATGGTGGAGCAGCATCCCTCCCTAAATTCCCCTTTGGGGTTCATTTAGGTTGAGACACCACAAGTAGAGCCAGCAGGAGCCTCAGCCCTGCTGAGCCACTCCATGGACTTCAGCGGCAGCGTGTTCGCCGCAGTACACCCAGGACTCACAGCCTCGCTGTGTACTCCTGAGGGTGCCAAGGGACCAGCAGCGGGGCAGCCAGCATCCCTCCCTAATCACCCCTGTGGGACCATTAGGTTGAGGCACCACAGATCACAGGCTACAAGTCGGCTGCAGTGTAATCCAGAAGCCTCAGCCACGCTGAGTGCTTCTGATGGGCTGCACATCCCAGGGCTGCAGCACATCCCAGGAGCCCCAGCCCTGCTGTGTGCTCCTGGTGGGGCCGGAGGACATCATGTCCGGCAGTACAGGCACCTATTACACGGAGCACAGACTCCCTATGTCCTTGCAGGCCAGCATCATGCCCCTGGAAGCCGGCACCTGCATATATGGCATATATATCCCAGGAGACCCCGACCTAGGGTCCTCCGGCGGGAGCCGCCACCACAATGGCGCCATAATGGCCGGGGGTCCAGCAGCTGCCTCTGTCTGCCGGCAGCTGTATGTAAGGCCGAGCCCCAGGAGACCCAGTTCCTGGGTTCTCCTGTGAGGGACAGCGCCGCACTATACCTGGGGACCGCGGGGATCCGGGTCCGTTCCGGTCCCTCCGCGGGTCTCCGCGCCGGCCGAGCACCATCTGCGGCAAGGGAATGTTACTAGAGGCCGCGGCTTCGGCCTAGAGAACGAGGCCGCCGCCTCTTTCCCCGCCCCCGGATGACGCGATCAGCCTCATGGAGGGGGCGGAACGGAGCGTGCAGGCCACTGTGGAGCAAAGTTTCATTTCCCTGCACGCTCCGCCCCCCTCCTGGTTTCTTCTACAGCCCTGCACTTCAGGGATGATGGCCATGATGGGGACATCTGTTGTATCATGGCAAAGCCATATAATAAAGCAGATATTAGGGCATCTGGTAATCCCTGCATCTAGCAAGGAATACCTTGATCCCTGCACTTCAGATACAGGTGCAGGGTACTCTGTACAGCCCCTCACAATGCTCGGAGCTCCACTATTCTTGTGGCCCGTAAGCACTGGGAGCCCCACAGGACCTCTTCCCTGCCGCAACATGCAGACACACAGGGGAATGGGGCTGTACAGTAGCCTGCCCGTGGGGTACCGGTCTGCGGTGTCCGCAGTGCCCTCATCGATGTCATGGGAACCGACATGCTTCATCCCCGACTCCCACTGTAGGGTGGCACGGTTGAGGTCGAGACTCCATGTCATATGCCGCCCCCCTTCACCAGATTTTCCTGGGAATACTGGGTTGAGGAGTCATCCCCGAATCCTCCAGCCATGTTGTCCAGCAGTACTGGCGGCGCAGGATCTCACACTGCACACTCTCTGCAATGAAGCCAAGCAGGGCTCCCTCCCTGCTGCGGCTCTGCATGCTTTTTCCCCTGCAGCACAAAGCATTGTAGCCTGGAGGATAGTGATCTGGACCTTGCACCTGCGGGTTGCCAAGTTCAAATCCCCTACACCTGTGTGTCTATATATTATATATATATATATATATATATAGATACATATATATGTATTTCTGGATGTATGTAAAGTGCTATGGAATTAATAGCGCTATATAAATGGATAAATATTATTATAAGTATTATCAGAGGCTCAGCATACTTCCTCCCGACTGTGGCTCCACACAGGACATAGGACGTGACCAGGCCCGTATTTGGAGTTCCTGCTGCCCTAGGCACTGTCAGCGGTGCCCCCCCCCCCATCACGCCCCGCCCTGCCTTTCCCCCCTTGTTGTGCCTCGTTTCCCCTCGCCGCAGAAATTCTGTATGTTCATGTTGTATGTTCTCCAAGTGTTTGCATGGGTTTCCAACCACACTACAGAGACATAGGCATTGTTCACACACAATTTGCGTTTTTTTAGGAGTGCTAACAAATGTCTCTTGTGTGTCTGAAAGGAAATACAGCCTTTTTGGTGTCATTTTTTCCTCAAAAACGCAGGCAAAAATGCAAGCGTTAACGCAGGGTGCATAAATGTGCCATTTAAAAACACATGCGTTTCCCATAGGGCCCCATGTTATAGAAACACATGCGTTTTTAGAAACAACCCCTGCGTTTTTTCCAGCACCCAAAAAACGCTGCATGCAGCGTTTTTCGGACTGGGGGAAAAAAACGCAAATGGAGCTGAAAAACGCATGTACACTCAAATGCACCCTGCATTAACGCACCTGCGTTTTTTTTAACACCAAAAAACGCAGAGATGGTCAAAAAAACGCATGTGTGTGAACAAGGCCATACTGATAGGATGTTTACATTGTGAGCCCCAATAGGGACAGTGTTGATGATGTATGTAAAGTGCTGTGAAGTTCATAGTGTAATATAAATGTAAAAAAATATTATTCTTAATATGATGTCACAATACCGGGATCTGAGGATCTTCTATTTCGAGGTCAGGGGCTCTCTGACACCGTGTTGCTGTCTGTCTCGCTGTCTTCCTCTTTTGAGACTGCAGTGCGGTGGACAAGAGAGCATTAACTGGTTAATAACAAGAAGCATGGAGTGTGTACTAACTGAGCCATAAACCCCCCCCATACCATGTCCCGCAGACATTGTAGGATTACTATATGGATTTTATTATTAGGGTACGGACACACTGGCATGAAACACGGATGAGTGCAATGTGTGATTTTATACTGCACTCGGACCAATGTTAATCAATGCCTGAGAGCACATTGGTGAGTGTCGGACGCTTTTTTCTCAGCCAGATTCTGGATGGAAGTTGCAACATGCTGTGACAGTATGAGATTCATGCGCGAGACTCGCCAATGCAAGGCTATGGGTCTGACAAAATCACAGACTGCAGTCGGACCATCTGAGAGGCACCGTTTTTTCACTGATACATTCTCATTCTGTAGCTGAGAACACTGTAAAATGTTCCTGTAAATGATTCTACAGTAATAGCTGCTGAGAAAAAAAAAAAACAGATTGCACACAGACACCAACATTTTGCAACTTTTCAAAGCAATATATGCCAGAATTGTGTTAAAACTCCTTTGATGAATATTAGATTATACTATGCATTCACCTATGCAGTCTACAAATTCTGTGGCCCAAAAAAATAAAAAAATACAGAAGAATGCAAAACAATATGTAATATACAGTAACAGTACAAGAAATATAGGAACGTCGGCCAAGGATTGTAAGGAGAGAGCTGACCAGTCCCTCACACTGTGTGCAAATACGGCCCTGTGTATACACAGGACAATCCACCACCAATGTGGCTGCCCCTGCAGCCGCCACTCAGCTTTCCTAGAGTACTGAAAGGTATTAAAGCCTAGTATGGAGGAAACAGGAGTCACTTGTCATTCAGGAGCCTGGGAAAGATGGGTGAGGACATGGGAAAATGGATGGATGAATAAAATGTGTTGATTACAGGGAGAGAAAAAAGACAGTAATATAGAGAAAGAAAACACTAACTACAGAACTGATTGATATGATATACATGAATGATTAAATAAATGAATGAATGAGACACAATGTGCAGATTGGAGAAAGGAGAAAAAAAGAAAGAAAAAGAGGGCAACAGAAAAAAAAGGAGAAAATAAAAGAATGAAAGCTAGAAAGAGGAGAGCGAGAGAAAGAAAGCAAGAGGGAAAGTGACAGGGAAAAAGAGGGGAGAAAGTGGGAAAGAAAGAGATAAAAGGAGAAAGAGAGAGGGAGAAAGAGGAGAGAGAAAAACAGGTAGAGAGAGAAAGAGGGAGAGAGAAAGTGAGAATGAGAGAGAGAAAAAAAGAAAGTGAAAAAGAGAGAGGAAGAAACAGAAAGAGAGAGAAAAAGAGTGAAAGAGGGAGACAAAGAGAGACAGATAAACCCCCTATATACAGTGCAGCACTGTATACACACAGCCTCCCCGACTCCTCTGTGATTGACTGTCTGTCAGGGGAATCGTCATCGCATGTATCCCGCCTGCCACCCGCCATCAATGATCATGATCATCAAATTCATGATGCATGATAATTGATGCCCCCATGCCAGAGGTGTATGTAGGTTTTCTAGCACCCGGGGCAAGAGTTCAGTCACTGGTACACATGCGGCTCCGCTCACCTCGTACACACACGGCTCCGCTCCGTACACCTCGTACACACACAGCTCCGTTCTGTACACCTCGTACACACTCGGCTCTGCTCCGTACACCTCGTACACATCCGGCTCCGCTCCGTACACCTCGTACACACGCGGCTCCGCTCTGTATATCTCGTACACACTCGGCTCCGCTCAGCACACCTCGTACACACTCGGCTCCGCTCCGTACACCTCGTACACACTCGGCTCCGCTCTGTATACCTCGTACACACTCGGCTCCGCTCTGTATACCTCGTACACACTCGGCTCCGCTCTGTATACCTCGTACACACTCGGCTCCGCTCTGTATACCTCGTACACACTCGGCTCTGCTCCGTACACCTCGTACACACTCGGCTCCGCTCAGCACA
This sequence comes from Allobates femoralis, assembly GCA_033576535.1. Taxonomy (NCBI): domain Eukaryota; kingdom Metazoa; phylum Chordata; class Amphibia; order Anura; family Aromobatidae; genus Allobates; species Allobates femoralis. The sequence continues at coordinate 31,408 of JARQOC010000615.1, read as the reverse complement.
CCTCGTACACACGCGGCTCCGCTCTGTATATCTCGTACACACTCGGCTCCGCTCAGCACACCTCGTACACACTCGGCTCCGCTCCGTACACCTCGTACACACTCGGCTCCGCTCTGTATACCTCGTACACACTCGGCTCCGCTCTGTATACCTCGTACACACTCGGCTCCGCTCTGTATACCTCGTACACACTCGGCTCCGCTCTGTATACCTCGTACACACTCGGCTCCGCTCTGTATCTCGTACACACTCGGCTCTGCTCCGTACACCTCATACACACTGGGCTCTGCTCCGTACACCTCGTACACACTCGGCTCTGCTCAGTACACCTCGTACACACTCGGCTCCGCTCTGTATACCTCGTACACACTCGGCTCCGCTCCGTACACCTCGTACACACGCGGCTCCGCTCTGTATATCTCGTACACACTCGGCTCCGCTCAGCACACCTCGTACACACTCGGCTCCGCTCCGTACACCTCGTACACACTCGGCTCCGCTCTGTATACCTCGTACACACTCGGCTCCGCTCTGTATACCTCGTACACACTCGGCTCCGCTCTGTATCTCGTACACACTCGGCTCTGCTCCGTACACCTCATACACACTGGGCTCTGCTCCGTACACCTCGTACACACTCGGCTCTGCTCAGTACACCTCGTACACACTCGGCTCCGCTCTGTATACCTCGTACACACTCGGCTCCGCTCTGTATATCTCGTACACACTCGGCTCCGCTCAGCACACCTCGTACACACGCGGCTCCGCTCTGTACACCTCGCACACACTCGGCTCCGCTCCGTATACCTCGTACACACTCGGCTCTGCTCCGTACACCTCGTACACACTCGGCTCTGCTCCGTACACCTCGTAAACACTCGGCTCTGCTCCGTACACACACAGCTCCGCTCCATACACCTCGTACACACTCGGCTCCGCTCCATACACCTCGTACACACGCGGCACTGCTCCGTACACCTCGTACACACTCGGCTCTGCTCCGTACACCTCATACACACACAGCTCCGCTTCGTACACCTCGTACACACTCGGCTCCGCTCCGTACACCTCGTACACACTCGGCTCCGCTCCGTACACCTCGTACACACTCGGCTCCGCTCCATACACCTCGTACACACTCGGCTCCGCTCCATACACCTCGTACACACTCGGCTCCGCTCCGTACACCTCGTACACACTCGGCTCCGCTCCGTACACCTCGTACACACTGCTCCGCTCCGTACACCTCGTATACACTCGGCTCCGCTCCGTACACCTCGTATACACTCGGTTCTGCTCCGTACACCTCGTACACACTCGGCTCCGCTCCGTACACCTCGTACACACTCGGCTCTGCTCCGTACACCTCGTACACACTCGGCTCTGCTCCGTACACCTCGTACACACGTGGCTCCGCTCCGTACACCTCATACACACACGGCTCTGCTCCATACACTTTCGCCTCTGCTCAGGGCCGCACCGTCCATTGGAGCCAGGGGAGCGGCATAGGAGAAGGGGGCGGCGCCAGCAGCGGCCAGCTGCCAGAAAGATGGTGGCTGCCGCAGCTTCACCCAATGAGACCGCGGCGGCGCCCTAACTGTGCAGGCAATAGGAGGGGCTGCAGTCTGCTAGCAACCCCCCCCTCCCTCACCTGAGGCTGCAGGGGAGGCAGTGCAGAAGTCTGCTAGCACCCCCCCTGGCTCTGCTACATCCACACTGTCTGTACATCCTTCCTGATCCTACACATTAATTTCACCTCATCCAGCACCATGACAACCAGCACAGCAGATTCCTGCATAGGAGCTGATCATGTGACCCCTTACTCCGCCCCTCCATGTGACATCATCACAGGTCCTGTAAGCACAGAGCAGCCATAGATGTACTGTTCTGCTCTGTAGGTGGAAATCAATGTGGTGGGCATAGCATGCGGATGCAGAGAGACCCAGCCTCGGGCACTGCATCAGAAGGCTGGCGGCGCCCTCCCTGCCTGGTGCAGCGGGGGCAAATGACGAGCCATCCCCCTCATAGATACAGCCCTCCCCATGCACCAGCAGTGCACACATACCGGCATCGGCATCCGGCGCTGACTAACTGAGCCGCTGCCGCCTCCGCGGGAACGTCAGGTGATCTCTCCTCCACGGTGGGCCCCTCCTCCTCGTCCTCTTCCGGGTGTTCTGCAGCTGCCTGCAGGCTGAGGGTGGGTGGGCGGGTGGGATGATGATGGGGGTGGGGCTTGTGACCCGGGGGCGGGGCTTGCGACCCGGCCAGCCGGGAGCACAAAAAAAATTATAAAAAAAAAAAAAAAACACGCTCAGGTGCCGCCCCCCCAACGGCTCCGCCCTAGGCACGTGCCTACAAGTGCCTAATGGCAAATACGGCCCTGGACGTGACGTGGGCAATAATATCACAGTGAAGGCGTTACAGGCAGCAGCCCAGTCCTGCCCTCAGAAGGCCAATTTAACCACGACTCAGATCTCAATACGTCCTTAGTCCTAGAGTCGCCAGGCTGACGCTCTATTGGAAGTTCTAAGATATACTGTAGCCTCAGTCCCTCACAGGCCTCCCATATCCCAGGGACGTCTGTCCAGAAGACAACTGGTCACATTGTTTTCAGATGCCATGGGAGACAAAAGCATTTCCCTCCCTCAGTGCACAGCCAGGCGGTCATTCAAGCGCCGTCAGCAAACTGCATTCCATGCAGAATTCATTCGGCCAGTTCACATCTAGACTGACACGGACAAGATTCGCTTCAGTCAGGGCAGCGACAGCCATCACAGCATTAGCAGGTCAACCAATATTGAATGCCTCGTCCGCCGCCCTACTCTGATGACCCAAACAACTCGAGTCACCACCTCAGCTGACTACCTAATGTGCGCAGCCCTGCATGCTGCCAGTTGCTCAGCAATAGCAGCTCACAATGCCATTCCCTTAGACGTGCCCTCTGGGTACGGGAAGGGAAGAATGGACGTGGTCTCCAAGAAGCCCCTCACAGTTTTTTTTTTTTTTCCATTCCTCAGAGGACACCTGTTCGAAGAACAGCTGGACAAGTTAACTTCAGATGCTAAGAGAGGCAAGGGCACTTCCCTCCCTCAGTGCAAACCAGGACGACCGTTTCTTTCAGTATTTATTAAGGTCGGTCAAGACTTAGACCGACACTGACGAGTACTCGGTCGCCACGCAGGTACCTGTCCCAGGATACCCAGAAGGGTAGCTCATCCTGACAGAGTCAGTCTCACCAATCCGAGACCAAATCGTCTCCACTGCCTAAAGGCTCAAGTACCTTTCCACGCTGTAAAGCCTCTCCTCATTTCAGGAGTCGCTGTAACCGTATCACGCAAAGAGCGTTTTCCAACCTATCTGTGGTCCAATCAGGAAGGTACAGTACGATCCGTACTGGACCTAAAACAACTAAGCTAACATGTCCGGATAACTTATCCCACATGGTATCTCCACTCCAAGTTGCTTCCAAAGAACAATAAATATTCCTTGCGCCCATAGATATACAGGACACCTACCCGTATATTCTTATGCAGCTACTGACAGAAAGTTCCATCAGATTTGTATTCAAACAGGAATGCTATTAATTAGTGGCACTCCCGTTTCGACTTAACTACAGCTCCTTCAGTGCTCACAAAGGTCAGGGCAGACGTCATGACTACCCCTCACTACAGGGGTGTCATCATCCTTCCGTCCTTGGACGTTCTGCCTATCCAAAACTCTGATCCTCGCGGACTGCGAACATAGTGTCTCAATGCTGTAGACACTATAACAACCTCCATAATTATACTCCGGTTCCAACAGTTTAATATTTCACAGCTGCATCTCAGACCGCCTTCACACTCTCCATTCTCAATTCAAGGAATAAGAACCTCAATCACTCGACAGGAGTTTTTTCACCTGTCCTCTGAAAGTAGGCGGTCTCCCCCCTCCCCCCGGTGGCTCTGGCCACTCTTTATATCATGCAGGGAAGGCTTTTCGTTCCACCACGCTGAACAGTTTAACCACTATCACGAGCCTGACGCGATGGGGTGCAGTGTCCCCCATCACAGAACACAAGGCAAATGATCCCGCCCGGAGTCAAAAATGCCCATGAATATACAGAAGATTCTGGAAATAGTCCTAGCACTGAAGTCCTTTAGCCAATGCCACGGCTGTGACATATGTCAGTCACTAGGGCGGAACCCGAAGTCTCAAGGCAACGGATGAAGTTCATCACGTACTTCACTGGGCGGAATCCACAAACTCAGTACTATAAGCCGGTCACATACTAGCTGAGATGACCGGGAAGTGGTTTTCCTCACCCGCAAGGGGATTACCTCAAGGGAGTGTTTCCCACACCCTCACGTTGTCCCATGAATTTACCGGTGTTAGGGAACCCCGGATGAGGAACTCATGACGCCAGCCTTCATGACCAGGTCTTATGACCCACAGTCATTGGGACCACACACACCAGTCCAGGGATGGATCAGTTTCCGTCTCTCACTCATAGCAGCCGTACCATGGCACTTGCCAGACTGTTCATCCAGACAGTCCAGACTCACTCTCTCAAGACAGGTTATACCGTCAGAATTCCTCATCTCTGTATTGACGGAATGTCTCTTGAGACCTGGGTCTTAACCTAAGCTGGGTTTTCTTAGGGTATTGTGGCGAACATTATCAGAGCGAGGAAACCAGCCTCTTCAAACATTTACCATCGCACATGAATATTTGTTTTTGTTTGCTTGGTGCACCTCTAGAGGCCATTCACTTTGGCCCTATCCCTACCAAGAATTCTCAGTTTCCTCAATTCAGGCCTAGACTCAGGCCTGTCCTTGGGTTCTCTCAAGGGGCAGTTTTCAGCCACTTCCACCTTCTTCCACAAACGTTTTGCTCCCAGACTTCAAGGAAATCCTTCCTTCGAGGGGTCTGCCATTTCTTTTCCCCATTCAACAGGCCGCTACACCCGTGGGACCTAAACCTTGTCCTCACGGCTCTACAAGAACCATCCTTTAAGCCTCTACGGGTCACTCCCCTTGGCATTCTCATACTAACAGTGGTGGTTTTTGGTGGCAATTACTTTTTCCTGCAGAGTATCGGAACTTCAGCACTCAGGTAAATCTCCTTGTGTGATCTTCCACCAAGACAATGTTGCCCTTCGGCCGGTCCCTCCTTTCTTCCACTGGCGAGGTTCTTCTTTCGCCTAAATGAAGACCCTCTCTCTGCCATCTCTGCGCCTGGTTCCAGGCCATTGGGTCGTGAAAGCTTTACATATGTAGGACCTCGTCAGGGCCCTGTAGATCCTCGTCAGGGCCCTACGCATCTATGTATCCAGGACAGCACCTTTTTAGGAAGTTGGATTCTCTCTTCCTTCTTCAAGAGGTCCGATATAAAGACATGTCAGCCTCTAAGGCTACTATAGCTAGATGGATTCCACCAACCATCCAAGACGCTTATACCTTCAAAAACCCGCCCCTTTCCTGCAGGTGTTGGGGCACATTCTACTACGGCCGTGGGGGCCTCCTAGGCCGTCCGGCCCCAGGCGTCAGCACAATTAGTGTCATAGGCAACCAGATGGCTCAGCCTACACACATCTACAAGTCACTGCAGTGCTCACACTCAGGCCTTGGCAGACGCAGGTCTGGGTAGATGTGTCCTCCAGGAGGCAGCAGCCCTCCTGTAGGTACATAGTTTTTCGCTGACCATGTTCAGCGTTACTAGTTCCATCGCTTTCCCACCCAGGGACTGCTTTGGGACGTCCCACGGTCTGTGTCCCCCAATGAGGCGAAGGAGAAAAGGAGATTTTTGTGTACTCACCGTAAAATCCTTTTCTTTTAGCCTCTAATTGGGGACACAGCTCCCACCCTTTTGCCCCTTTGGGGCCTTTACTACAGTTCTCATGTTGTTTCTCAACTGTTACAAGGTAACTGTTTACACATGTTTGCCCGTTTGGCTACAGGCTGTGTTATACTATTATTACTGTTAACTCTTAACTGTTTGCCATGTACCAGTTTGGTTACAGGCCTTGTTACACTGTTATTACCATGTTAAGTATTATAGTTTACACAGGTTTGCCTGTTTGGTTACATGCCTTGTACTGTTATTACTATTATTACTCGGTGAACTCTCCTACTGCTTTAGCACAAAACTGAAGAGGCAATGCCTGCTCTAGGGGTGTAATACTGCAGAGGAGGAGCCACTGTTAATCTTTTTCAGATTCTGCCTAGTGTCGCCTCCTAGTGGACAGCAGCATAACACCCACGGTCTGTGTCCCCCAATTAGAGGCTAAGAGAAAAGGATTTTACGGTGAGTACACAAAAATCTCCTTTTTATTAAGAAGTGTGCCAAATAGAGTTGGAAAAAATATTGACAATAGTTGATTCCGGATTGTTTACAGCTTACACCTTGCCTATATGGTTTGAAAACAGGTCGGGGAGATAGTAAATGTTGCCCCCACTTTTAATGGTGGGTGCCACAAGATTGCCCAAAGTCCTTGCCTTTTTGAAAACAAACCGCCGATTTTCGGGTAAAAATTCACCTATGAGATAAGGAGATGATCCTTTTGAAACTCCCATAATTATTATGGAATTGAGTAATAATAGGTAATTGACTGATTTGTTGTGAAATATTTGGTTATAAAGGGGCGTCTTCTTCTTGTATAGCAATTCGGTCCTGGGAATTGCTTCAATTTCTTTGATGGTAATATCCACCATAATTGAGATTGAAGCCTTTACTGATGAACTGTTTTTTAAGGTGTTCCGATTCTTCAATTACAGTGCTTCATGTAGGTACAGTTAAGGTGGACTTTTGTAAATTGTGCCTTAGGGATGTTTGTTAGCCACGCCAGAAGGTGACAGCTCATAGTATGAATAAAGCTAAATGGAGGGTACCTCCTTCCTGTAATATTTGGTGGCTAGTCTGTCATAGTGCACAAATATCAAAGTCCAGGACATTCACACTTTTGGAACTGATCGTTGGCATGAATTACAAACCAAAATCATTTTGATCGATTTGTTCTAAAAATATTGATGAATCCTCATGAAATCCGTCCCAGATAAAAGAAATATCATTGATAAATCTTCGCCTTAGTCTAAACCCTTGTCAAGAAACCTTTTTTTTGAAGATTTGTTGATCCTCCCATTTCTCTACATAGAGATTGGCATAGCTAGGGGCAAAACGTGTCCCCATAGCTGTGCTTTATGTCTGCAGATAGAATTGTTTATTGTAGATAAAGTATTGATGAGTCACAATAAATTCAATACTGTCTATAATGAATTCACTATTCACCTTAGCTAGTGTATTCAACTTCTCTGGAAAGCATCAGGTTGATTTGCAGCCCTTTGACTGCTTGTTGACAGTGTATAGGGATTTTAAGTCTAATGTACCGAAAAATATAATTACTGTTCCATAAGGTAGATTCCAAAGTTTGTAGTATATGGACCGTATCCTTCAGATAAGCTGGTAATGTTGAAACAAGGTAACTGTCCACATATTTGGATAAATTTGCTGTAACAGATTTGATACCCAACAAAATCGGTCAACCAGGAGGGCTAGTGCTGTCTTTGTTAATTTTCTGGATGTGTTAAAAGACAACTATATTTAGCGTTTTATTAAATATAAACAAATAGTCTTTTATCCCCTTAGTGACGCAGCCAATTTCCCCCTAAATGACCAGACCGTTTTTTGTAATTCTGACCAGTGTCCCTTTATGAGGTAATATCTCTGGAACACTTCATTGGATCCGAGCGATTCTGAGATTGTTTTTTCGTGACATATTGGGCTTCATGTTAGTGGTAAATTTAGGTCGATAATTTTTGCGTTTATTTGTGAAAATATTAAAAAATTGGCAAAAATTTTGAAAATTTCACAATTTTCAAATTTTGAATTTTTATTCTGTTAAACTGGAGCGTTATGTGACACAAAATAGTTAATAAATAACATTTCCCACATGTCTACTTTACATCAGCGCAATTTTGGGCAAAAAAATTTTTGTGGTTAGGACGTTATAAGGGTTCAAAGTTCATCAGCAATTTCTAATTTTTCCAGCAAAATTTACAAAACCATTTTTTAGTGACCACATCACATTTGAAGTCCCTTTGAGGGGCATAGATGACAGAAAACAGCCAAAAGTGACACCATTCCGAAAACTGCACCCCTCAAGCTACTCAAAACTATATTCAAGAAGATTATTAACCCTTCAGTTGCTTTACAGGAACTAAAGCAAAGTGGAAACAAAAAATGGACATTTTAATTTTTCCAACAAAAATATTCTTTTAGCCTCAATTCTTTAATTTTCACATGGGCAACAGGATAAAATGCATCCTAAAATTTGTTGGGCAATTTCTCCTGAGTACACCGATACCTCATATGTGGTCATAAACCACTGTTTGGGCGCACGGCAGGGCTCAGAAGGGAGGGAGCGCAATTTGATTTTTGGAGCTAATTTTCCATTCAAAAAATCAAATGGCGCTCCTTCCCTTTCGAGTCCTGCCGTGCGCCCAAACAGTGGTTTATGACCACATATGAGGTATCGGTGTACTCAGGAGAAATTGCCCAACAAATTTTAGGATGCATTTTATCCTGTTGCTCATGTGAAAATGAAAAAATTGAGGACAAAAGAAAGTTTTTGTGAAAAAAAAAGTACTTTTTCATTTGTACGGATCAATTTGTCAAGCACCAGAGGGTTCAAAATGCTCACTATGCATCTAGATAAGTTCCTTGGGGGGCCTAGTTTCCAAAATGGGGTCACTTGTGGGGAAGCTCCAATGTTTAGGCACACAGGGCTCTCCATACGCGACATGGTGTCCGCTAACAATTTGAATGGAAAATTAGCTCCAATTGTTAGCGGAGACCATGTTGCGTATGGAGAGCCCCTGTATGCCTAAACATTGGAGCTCCCTCACAAGTGACCCCATTTTGGAAACTAGACCACCCAAGGAACTTATCTAGATGGGTGATGAGCACTTTGAACCCCCAGGTGCTTCACAAATGAAACCATAAAAACGAAAATAGAAAATGTTTGTGGAAAAGAAAGTACATTTTCATTTTTACGGATCAATTTGTGAAGCACCTGGGGGTTCAAAGAGCTCACTATGCATCTAAATAAATTCCTTGGGGTGTCTAGTTTCCAAAATGCGGTCACTTGTGGGGGAGCTCCAATGTTTAGGCACACAGGGGCTCTCCATACGTGACATGGTGTCCGCTAACAATTTGAATGGAAAATTAGCTCCAATTGTTAGCGGAGACCATGTTGTGTATGGAGAGCCCCTGTGTGCATAAACATTGGAGCTCCCTCACAAGTGACCCCATTTTGGAAACTAGACCACCCAAGGAACTTATCTAGATGGGTGATGAGCACTTTGAACCCCCAGGTGCTTCACAAATGAAACCATAAAAACGAAAATAGAAAATTTTTGTGGAAAAGAAAGTACATTTTCATTTTTACGGATCAATTTGTGAAGCACCTGGGGGTTCAAAGAGCTCACTATGCATCGAAATAAATTCCTTGGGGTGTCTAGTTTCCAAAATGGGGTCACTTGTGGGGGAGCTCCAATGTTTAGGCACACAGGGGCTCTCCATACGTGACATGGTGTCCGCTAACAATTTGAATGGAAAATTAGCTCCAATTGTTAGCGGAGACCATGTTGTGTATGGAGAGCCCCTGTGTGCATAAACATTGGAGCTCCCTCACAAGTGACCCCATTTTGGAAACTAGACCACCCAAGGAACTTATCTAGATGGGTGATGAGCACTTTGAACCCCCAGGTGCTTCACAAATGAAACCATAAAAATGAAAATAGAAAATTTTTGTGGAAAAGAAAGTACATTTTCATTTTTACGGATCAATTTGTGAAGCACCTGGGGTTCAAAGAGCTCACTATGCATCGAAATAAATTCCTTGGGGTGTCTAGTTTCCAAAATGGGGTCACTTGTGGGGGAGCTCCAATGTTTAGACACACAGCGGCTCTCCATACGCGACATGGTGTCCGCTAACTATTGGAGCTAATTTTCCATTCAGATTGTTAGCGGACACCATGTCGCATATGGGGAGCCCCTGTGTGCCTAAACATTGGAGCTCCCCCACAAGTGACCCCATTTTAGAAACTAGACCCCCCAAGGAACTTATCTAGATGCATAGTGAGCACTTTCATACCCCAGGTGCTTCACAAATTAGTCCGTAAAAGGAAAAAAAAGAAGATTTTTGTGATAAAAAGTACTTTTTCATTTTTATGGATCAATTTGTGAAGCACCTGGGGGTTCAAAGTGCTCCCTATGCATCTAAATAAATTCCTTGGGGTGTCTAGTTTCCAAAATGGGGTCACTTGTGGGGGAGCTCCAATGTTTAGGCACACAGGGGATCGCCATACACAACAAAGTATCAACTTACAATTCCAATTGTTAGTGGACACCATGTCACGTATGGAGAGCCCCTATGTGTCTAAACATTGGGGCTCCCCCACAAGTGACCCCATTTTGTAAACTATACGCCCCAAGGAGCTTATCTAGATGCATAGTGAGCACTTTGAACCCCCAGGTGCTTCACAAATTGATCCATAAAAATGAAAAAGTACTTTCTGTCCACAAAAATGTTCTTTTTTTCATTTTTATGGATTCATTTGTGAAGCACCTGGGGGTTTAAAGTACTCATTATGCATCTAGATATGTTCCTTGGGGGTCTAGTTTCCAAAATGGGGTCACTTGTGGGGGAGCTCCAATGTTTAGGCACACAGAGGCTCTCCACATGCGACATGGTGTCCGCTAACAATTTGAATGGAAAATTAGCTCCAATAGTTAGCGGACACCATGTTGTGTATGGAGGGCTCCTGTGTGCCTAAACATTGGAGCTCCCGCACAAGTGACCCCATTTTGGAAACTAGACGCCTCAAGGATTATATCTAGGGGTATAGTGAGCATTTAGTATACTGAACATTTTCTTTTTTTCACATAATTTCTCACTTTTAGAGCATGTGCACAAGATTCGGAGACACCGTGTCCTGGGCGTCTCCTCTCCTGCATTTTTTTTAGTATTTCTTTATTAAATTTTTAAAAAAAAATGACGTGGGGCTTCGCCATACTTTTGGTCCAGCCAGGTACAGCAGGCAGCTACGGGCTGCCACCAACCCCTTCTGCCTAGTTTTACCTGGCTGGAAACCAAAGATATAGGGAAGACCTTTTTTTTTTAATTATTTCATGAAATAATTAAAAAAAAAATGGCGTGGGCTTCGCCATATTTTTGGGCCAACCAGGTACAACTAGGCAGCTGGGGGCTGGAATCCACAGCGTAGGGAGGCCCAAGCTTTCTGGGCCCCCCCCGCTGCGAATTGCAGTCCGCAGCCGCCCCAGAAAATGGCGCATTCATAGAAGCGCCATTTTCTGGCGCTGTATCCAGCTCTTCCAGCTGCCGTGTAGCGGTGGCAGACTGGGTAATAAGGGGTTAATGCCAGCTTTTTTTGCAGCTGGCACTAAGCCCGAGATTCTTAATGTCTGGCCAATATTAGACCGGGCCATTAAGAATCCCTAGTAAATTGTAAAGAAGACACAAGACAGAAAAAAATATTTTTATTAGAAAAAAAACACAGACACTATTTAGACCCCATCTTTATTATTCTTTGGCATCCGACGTAGTCCAGTAGGAAGGTCCGACGTAGTCCAGCAGGAAGGTCCGACGTAGTCCAGTGGGAGGTCCCTCGATGATTTCCAGTCTTTTACAGCATATGGGGGCGTCCCCCATATGCTATAAAAGCTGGCATTTCTTCCAGGAGAATGACAGGTCATGACCTCAGTAGGGTGATGTGAGGTCAGGATCCTTGGTTCACAAAGCGTCAATTGTGATCCCATCATGGGATCACAATTGACCCTTTGTGAACCAAGGATCCTGACCTGACATGACCTCACTGCGATCATTAGCTGTCAGTCTAATTGCAGGCAGAACAGTCTCTGCACAGACTGACAGCTCATGATTGCAGTGAGGTCATGTCAGGTCAGGATCCTTGGTTCACAAAAGGTTAATTGTGGTCCCATCATGGGATCACAATTGACCCTTTGTGAACCAAGGATCCTGACCTGACATGACCTCACTGCGATCATTAGCTGTCAGTCTAATTGCAGGCAGAACAGTCTCTGCACAGACTGACAGCTCATGATTGCAGTGAGGTCATGTCAGGTCAGGATCCTTGGTTCACAAAGGGTTAATTGTGGTCCCATCATGGGATCACAATTGACCCTTTGTGAACCAAGGATCCTGACCTGCCATGACCTCACTGCGATCATTAGCTGTCAGTCTAATTGCAGGCAGAACAGTCTCTGCACAGACTGACAGCTCATGATTGCAGTGAGGTCATGTCAGGTCAGGATCCTTGGTTCACAAAGGGTTAATTGTGGTCCCATCATGGGATCACAATTGACCCTTTGTGAACCAAGGATCCTGACCTGACATGACCTCACTGCGATCATTAGCTGTCAGTCTAATTGCAGGCAGAACAGTCTCTGCACAGACTGACAGCTCATAATTGCAGTGAGGTCATGTCAGGTCAGGATCCTTGGTTCACAAAGGGTTAATTGTGGTCCCATCATGGGATCACAATTGACCCTTTGTGAACCAAGGATCCTGACCTGACATGACCTCACTGCGATCATTAGCTGTCAGTCTAATTGCAGGCAGAACAGTCTCTGCACAGACTGACAGCTCATGATTGCAGTGAGGTCATGTCAGGTCAGGATCCTTGGTTCACAAAGGGTTAATTGTGGTCCCATCATGGGATCACAATTGACCCTTTGTGAACCAAGGATCCTGACCTGCCATGACCTCACTGCGATCATGAGCTGTCAGTCTAATTGCAGGCAGAACAGTCTCTGCACAGACTGACAGCTCATGATTGCAGTGAGGTCATGGCAGGTCAGGATCCTTGGTTCACAAAGGGTTAATTGTGGTCCCATCATGGGATCACAATTGACCCTTTGTGAACCAAGGATCCTGACCTGCCATGACCTCACTGAGGTCATGAGCTGTCAGTTTCCCCTGGCAGACAGAGCAGTTTCTGCTCTGTCTGCGCATGCTCCTGACAGAACAGGAAGTCGGCGCAGGGGGCAGGATGAAAGAAGATCCCGGCCGGTAAGTATGCACCGGTGACCGGGGGGTGACGCTGGTGACTGGGGGGGTGACAGTGGGGTGACCGAGGGAGCGATCATCTCCCTCCCATCTGACAGCTCAGATGGGAGGGAGATGATGGCGGCGGCGGGTGCAGAAACGGCGGCTGAGGACCGGAGCTGGGGAGGGGGGGCACCTGAAGACCGGACCTGGAAGGGGGGGGACTAAGGGGACCCGGAGGCAGGGGGCTTATTCCTCTCTGATGTGACATGTGTGACATGTCACATCAGTGAGGACTCCACAGCATGGGGCTGCAGGCGGCCGGCAGCGCTGCTTGTGAAGCGCTGCGGCTGCATTTTAGGAGGAAAGGAGGGGGTGGGGGCCGGGTACCGGTACCGGGGGCTGTGTACCGGTACCAGAAGACAGGGAAATACATTTCTCTGTCATGCCACAGGTTTGATCCTGTGGCATGACAGAGAAATCATTTATTTACCGGCGATTCACTGTATATTCATGTGATCACGGTTATACTCCGGTAAACGGTGTATAACCGTGATCACATGGCGGGTACCGGTAAAAACCGGCCCGATTCATAATCTGCAGGGTCTCAGCTACCCCCGGTAGCTGAAACCCCGGAGATTTTTGACCACTGGGGGCGCTAGAGCACTTTCCCTGGCTGACGTCTACAGACGTCAGCCAGGCATAAGTACCCATTTTTTCCGACGTCTCTGGGCGTTAGGCCGTCGTTATGGGGTTATTTAAAATGCCTTTAGATTTTCCTTTATTAGACAGTCTTTCCAAATCTTTAATAAATGTGGCTGTTGGGTCACTCTTGAGTTTTTTGGTCCACAATTACTATGACACCCCCCTTGTTGGTAGGGCGGATGATGATGTTATTGTTTTCCTGTAGTTGGGTAATGGCCTTTTTCTCACCATGTGTGAGACTCTGTGGTATGTGTATAATATTTCTCCTCCTGATTCTTCTAAAATCTTCTGTGACCAGATTGTCAAAAATGGTGAGGGCCTTAGAATACTCTGACCCGGTTAAATATTGATTTATTTCATAGTCCACAATGGCTAAACTTGGTACCGGTTCCACTGGACAATGCATAAGTATTCAAAATTTGACAGTATTTTTCATGCTGATACAGGGTGGATTGATTTAAATCACGCCGATTTAAATCATGATTTAAATCACGATTTAAATCAAAAGTTTTTTTTCTATTTAAATCGGATCGATTTAAATCATGATTTTAATCATGATTTAAATCACTGATTTAAATCAAAAGGTTTTTTTTTAATATAAATCACGATTAAAATGAGAAGTGAGAGCAGTGTGCATGTGCGCCCATAGTTACACGGACGAAACTAGGGGCAACGATCTAACGCCAGGGTGAGGGGGGGACCCCAAAGTAAGTAAAAATCTTTTTTGTTTTACTATATGGCAATAGGTAGGTGTTTAAAAGCAGCATGTCTTAATTGTATAAACTATTAAAAGCCTCCACATTTTGTTCATACTGCCCCTTTAATTCCACACTTCTAGCTTGGTTTCAGTTTTGGTTTAGTTTCTTTTTCCCTGCATTCAGTTGACATGCCCAAACTTGTTGGATAGTCAGCAGTACTTGGCTCAGGCTGTAGTAACATCAGCAGTGCTTGGCTCAGGCTGTTATGGTGGGTTTACACACACCAATCATTGTATCCAATATCTGAACCAATCTCTGGTTGCAGTGAAATCATGGACACATTGCTCCATGTTGTACACAGCCACAAAATGGAACTATCTGTCCATGATTTCACTGCAACCAGAGATTGGTTCAGATATTGGATACAATGATTGGTGTGTGTAAACCCACCATTAGAGATAGGCTATTGTTAAAAAGTACTTACTCTCTGTAGTTCAATTCTGAGTGTTTATTAGTGCAAATAAAAATTATTAGGTTTCATAATCAACTGTTTTAATATTTTTATTTGTGTAAAACAATTAGATTTGCAAAAAGACAAAGTTTTGCTTGTGTACAACTTGATTAAAAAATCTGATTTAAATCAAATGATTTAAATCAAAAAAAATCTGATTTAAATCAAAAAAATCTGATTTTTTTGATTTTTTTAAAAAAATCAAGATTTTTATCCACCCTGTGCTGATATATAAGTTAAAAGGGTAGGTCTCCTTGGATGGAGAAAATCTTAGGCCATTTTGAAGGAGAGACCCTTCTTCCTTATTTAAAGTGTATGAACTTAAATTGAATACTTTCTGAGCGGCTGTTAAGTGATCTATCATTTTCTTCTTTTTGGAGAGTTTCCTCCCACTCCTGCATCTTTTGGCTTTCCTGATCTAACTCTCAAAAAAATCCCGGTTTATATAGGATTGTAAAAAAGAACTTTTGGGAAGGTCCTACTAGAGATTTGGCCACTGGGGCTTTCCCATTTCCTGATTTGGAGTGAGCGATCATGTGGCTGCCCGGTGCTTTCTTGCTCACATTCATGTCAGATGAATGAATAGATTTATTAAAGACTGGCTTTTTTAATATAACCAGTCTTGTATTTCATAAAGCTTTGCTTCCGGCCTCAATGTTCACATTCTGACTTGATGAATCTATGGCTCTCTTGCGGTGGCAATTTCTGAATCTGCACTTTATTGGTTAAAGAGATAGTGGGGGTAATTATAAACAATCCTGGCAGTTTATGCCTACAAATGAGTCATCCGTTAGACTGACAGTACTAACACTTCATGTAATGAATGGTGTATATTATGTGGAATTAGTCGTTGTGGAAAAACGTAAAGATAATTCTGATGGACTGTGTGATAGAGTAGCATTATATTCATCTAGGATGCACTTTATGTATAGATGGTTTAGGTTAAGGACTGGAGGGATCAGTGTTATGGTATGGGTGATAAGGAGTATTATTATCCGTTTTAAATTTGCCTACTTTTTTGTTTAGTATGTCTTTTTCTTTTAGTCTCAACATAATATTGTTGGCAATATGTTCAACTTCTTCATAATGGTTGAATAGTTTAAGGTGTTCACACATGTTAAGAATTTCCTTGTTCAGTTTAATAAGGTAAGATTGAAGCTTTTCAATAATAAATTGGAGTGTTTGTTGATAGAATTTCAATAATGTGTTACCCCACTCTTGAATATGGGGGTCCCCAAATTAGATACCTAATGACCCCTTGGTACTGCCCCCTCCGCTGATATTTATCAAGTGGGGCAGTATCCCAAAGATCCCTCATTTCCATGATGATTTTTCTAGATTTCTCCAAAAGTTTTTTTGTTTTTGCTGTTTCCAAATTGTTTCCTGGTAAAGTGACATGATTAGATGTACTAAAAAACTTTTGAATGTGATTAATCCTCATCATGGTTACCATATTCCTGTGGGATGCTTAGGTACTTGTAGCAGGTCTGTACATCTGCTATGTGCCCTGCCAGCAGTTCTACTTCATCAGTCTTGACTACATTGCCTGTCTTTATTACCAGCCGGCCACACCTCTCCAGTCCGAAGGACATGCCAATGTCTTTGCTGTACAGTGCTGTGCAAATTAATTGGGACAAAGCATTTTTTTAAGTAAAATCGTAAGTTGGGGTTACCAGTCATTGATTCACACCAGTTTTAACTGCTTTGAACAGGTGTGAGTGTACAACCTTGAGTAGCAAAATGTGATTTGATTGGTTTTAGTCAGAAAATACCAGCTAGCTGCCCCCTCAGCTTCAGTTGAGAGATTGTTTCTGTGAGGAGTGGTTTAGTGTACTTTTTCTCTCAGTGTGATTCGTGCCTGTAAAAATGGATGTTACTCCATGGAAGAGGTGTAGAATTATTACTCTTAATGAACGTACAAGTCTGACTGTAAGAGAAATCGCTTCCACCACTGGATCGTTTTCTCCAAAACGAAAAGGGAAATGTGGAAGAAAAAGGAAAACGACACCAAGAACTGATAAAACACTTATCAGAAATAATAAAATTAATGCTAGAAAAACTTGTTTTGTCCTACAGCACTGTAGATCCTTGTCAGATGGATCAGTGAACTGATGTCTCGTTCACTTTTGGCATACAGGTTGATGTCATCCATATAGAGCAGGTGGCTAATGGTGCTTCTACTCTTGAACTTGTATCCATAGCCAGACTCTGTTATTATCTAACTCAGAGGTCCCCAATGTCAGTCCTCGAGGGCCGAACCAGTGCAGGTTTTCAGGATCTCCTTAGTATTGCACAGCAGGCAATGATTCCAATCCCTGTGCAATAGTAAGGAAATCCTGAAAACCTGCACTGGTTCGGCCCTCGAGGACTGACATTGGGGACCTCTGATCTAACTGAGGGGGTTCAACCTATGCAGAACAGCAAGGGGGAGAGTAAATTGCCTTGGTATAGGCTGCATATGATGGAACACTTGTGCTAGTTGTCTTGAGTTGACTTCCAGTGGTGTCCTCCATTTCCCCACTGAGTTTGAGAAAGGTTCTTAATTTCTTGTTCACTTTGTAGAGCACTAAGCATTCACATTTGTATAGAAAAATTCAAATCACTGCCCTTTTCCTCAGTTTAAAAATAAAGAAATTTAAAATGTTATCAAAATCTAAAATAATTTAATTTACCGTATATACTCGCGTATAAGCCGAGTTTTTCAGCCCAAAAATTGGGCTGAAAAGTCCCCCCTCGGCTTATACGCGAGTATATACCCAGTGGGGTAGAATACAGCCGCCCGCCCGCCTCCCCCATCAGTATACAGGCCCCCCCATCAGGATCCAGGGCCCCCCCTCCTTGCTCCGCAAAACCTGCAAAGGAAAATCCTTATACTTATCACTCTCCAGTCGCCGCCGTCCCGCCGCTGC
This sequence comes from Allobates femoralis, assembly GCA_033576535.1. Lineage (NCBI taxonomy): Eukaryota > Metazoa > Chordata > Amphibia > Anura > Aromobatidae > Allobates > Allobates femoralis. The sequence continues at coordinate 13,522 of JARQOC010000615.1, read as the reverse complement.
CATCACGATCCCCGTCTTCTTCCAGCGTCTTCCGACTTCCTGTGGTCGCGGGCAATGACGTCATTGCCCGCGACCACAGGAAGTCGGAAGACGCTGGAAGAAGACGGGGATCGTGATGGCAGCGGGGGGACGGCGGCGACTGGAGAGTGATAAGTATAAGGATTTTCCTTTGCAGGTTTTGCGGAGCAAGGAGGCGGGGCCCTGGATCCTGATGGGGGGGCCTGTATACTGATGGGGGAGGCGGGCGGGCGGCTGTATTCTACCCCACTGGGGCTGTATATACCTCTGGGGCTACTTTATACTACCACTGGGGCTGTATATACCTCTGGGCTACTGTATACTACCACTGGGGCTGTATATACCTCTGGGGCTACTGTATACTATCACTGGGGCTGTATATACCTCTGGGGCTACTGTATACTACCACTGGGGCTGTATATACCTCTGGGGCTACTGTATACTACCACTGGGGCTGTATATACCTCTGGGGCTACTGTATACTACCACTGGGGCTGTATATACCTCTGGGGCTGCTGGATACTACCACTGGGGCTGTATATACCACTGGGGAGGCTGCTGTATACCACACTGCTGGGGCTGTATACCTGTGCTGGGGTCCACCCTCGGCTTATACACGAGTCAATAGGTTTTCCCAGATTTTGGGGGCAAAAGTAGGGGGGTCGGCTTATACACGGGTCGGCTTATACACGAGTATATACGGTAATAGGAAAACTATGTAACGGGAAAAAAATAAAAATGCTAAAATAATGTTTTTTTTAGCTGCCGCAACACTGCGGTGTAGCGCAATATCACGTGATCAAAACATTGTATCAACCCCAAAAAAGTATCAATGAAAACATCAGCTCGTAAATACAGGAAACAAGCCTTTACAGAGTTCCAGCAACCAAAGATTTAGGTTTTGTAAAATAAATGGCGACATATATATATATTTATTATATATACACACATATATATATATATATATATATATATATATATATATATACATACATATATATACAGATATATATATACACATACAGTGTGTGTGTATATATATATAACTAGCTGGGAGCCCGATGCACATGCATCGGGATTCTAGAACGGCGAGTCTCTGACTCGCAATGCTCGCTGCGCGGGCATTGCGAGTCGGCTTTGAACTTGTCGCAATGGTCGCTGCGAGTCGACTTACAACTGCTCGCAATGGCCGCTTCGCGGCCAATGCTTCGCACGTATCCACATGACTACGCCGGAAGTCGAAGGGGCAAAAAAGCTATTCGCAATTATATAATAGATACATTTTCAAACAAAAATTCACAATATGAATAAAAAAAAAACTATGCATGTTTGGCATCTGCTTAATTAATCATGCTGACTTGGAGCATCATATTACCAGGTACCGTATATACTCGTGTATAAGCCGACCCGTGTATAAGCCGACCCCCCTACTTTTGCCCCCAAAACCTGGGAAAATCTATTGACTCGTGTATAAGCCGGGGTGGACCCCAGCACAGGTATACAGCCCCCAGCAGTGTGGTATACAGCAGCCCCAAAGGTATATACAGCAGCCCCAGTGGTAGTATACAGCAGCAGCCCCAGTGGTATATACAGCAGCAGCCCCAGTGGTATATACAGCTCCAGTGGTAGTATACACGCAGCCCCAGTAGTATATACAGCCCCAGTGGTAGTATACACTCAGCCCCAGTAGTATATACAGCCCCAGTAGTATATACAGCCCCAGTGGTAGTATACACGCAGCCCCAGTAGTATATACAGCCCCAGTGGTATATACAGCCCCAGTGGTAGTATCCAGCAGCCCCAGTAGTATATACAGCCCCAGTGGTAGTATACAGGCAGCCCCAGTAGTATATACAGCCCCAGTGGTAGTATACAGGCAGCCCCAGTAGTATATACAGCCCCAGTGGTACTATACAGGCAGCCCCAGTAGTATATACAGTCCCAGTGGTAGTATACAGGCAGCCCCAGTAGTATATACAGCCCCAGTGGTAGTATACATGCAGCCCCAGTAGTATATACAGCCCCAGTGGTAGTATACAGGCAGCCCCAGTAGTATATACAGCCCCAGTGGTAGTATACAGGCAGCCCCAGTAGTATATACAGCCCCAGTGGTAGTATACAGGCAGCCCCAGTAGTATATACAGCCCCAGTGGTATATACAGCCCCAGTGGTAGTATATAGCAGCCCCAGTGGTAGTATACAGCATCCCCAGTAATGCAGGGCCCCCCCAGCCTTGCTCCGGTCACCTGTAAAGCAAATTATACTTATCACTGTCCCGCTGTCCGCACCCGCCGCTGCCGACATCCGCGATCCTCCATCTTCATGCGTCTTCTTCCTGTTTCCTGTGTTCGGCGCCGGTAATGACGTCATTGTCTGCGACGAACACAGGAAACAGGAAGAAGACGCATGAAGATGGAGGATCGCGAATGTCGGCAGCGGCGGGCGCGGACAGCTGGACAGTGATAAGTATAATTTGCTTTACATGTGACCGGAGCAAGGCTGGGGGGGCCTGCATTACTGGGGCTGCTGCGGGGCTGTATGGCTGCCGTCACTGACTCGCGTATAAGCCGAGGGGGTACTTTTCAGCCCAATTTTTGGGCTGAAAAACTCGGCTTATACGCGAGTATATACGGTAATTGTTATCATAAAATGAGCATGGATATGTAAAAGCCAAGTAAGAATTGCAGAATTTTGATGTAGTTGGACTGTTTTTCCTACTTTCCAGTACACCATATGATAACATGAATGGTGTCACTAAAGTGAACAACTCATCCCACAAAAAACAAGCCCTCATATGGCTATGTCGACAGAAAAATTAAACAAGTATGGCTCTTGCAAAAGGTGGGGGGGGGGGGGGAAATGTTGAAGAGGACTTTTCACTTGCCCTAAAAATGTCATTTTGTTCCCTAGTAAATACCACTGATCTCCTGAATCTGACGTTGTATAGTTTGTGTTCCTGTTTGTAGGTGATAATGAATATCCTTTGCATTCTAATTTCATTATTAATTACCGTAATACACAAATATTTGTGATTTCTATGCACTCAGAAATGACTACCCTCCCGTTATCACAGGTTTTAAACAGCGACATGTTGAAATTATCCACTCGTCTAAATGCATTAGAAAATGAGCTTAAAGACAAAAGTAAGAAACTGCACAGCGGTGACACTGCGGAGCAGGAGAAGGCATCAGAGGAGGTCAAAGTTCTGCAGAGGGAGCGGGACCATCTCCTACACAGAAGAGACAGCCTGGATGAAAAACTTAAAAATGGCACCGTGCTAACAACAGAGGTAGGCTACTACTGTGTTCTCTTGTAGAGTGACTTTAGAAGAGTTTCTTAGATATTATAAAATTGGCTTCAAAGTAGGAAATGGTAAATAGGCTAATTACATATGGTCATCCCTTGAATACCTGCCAGTCCTGCAGTAATGGACCTTGAATACCTGCCAGTCCTGCAGTAATGCATCAATCATTCATGGAACCACTGCAGCCAATTACTGGCCTCATCAGTCCGGAACCCCCAGAACCACAACAGTGCCTTCATAGGGCAATTAAGGTGAATTCCGTGGAAAAAACTTTTTTTTTTGGATGGTCTCTGCACTCGTAGACTATAATGTTACACTGTCTGTTACAATTGTATAATATTTAGAATTAATATAAATCAGTTATTCACTAGCGAACATCTGAGCGAGCATCTCTCCCGCCTCCCTCTCAGAAAGCTTCAGCACCGTCAGACACTTCCTCATTCCTCCTTTAATCACATGGGCGTGATGTCACAGCAGGTCCTATCGACACAAGTCTCCTCTTCTGTTCTCTGCACAAAAAGAAATCTCCAGACTCCCAACTTAGTACAGGACCTTACGGGACATCACGCCCTTGTGATTGAATGAGGAAGTGTTGGACGGACATTGAAGCTTTCTGAGAGGGAGGGGGAAAGCTGCTCACTCAGGAATGACTTATTGTCTCATACAGGACGGTTGATGGGTAAGGGGCATTGGTGAAAAACTGATTATGTTGTAAACATTATACAAGTGCAACAGGCAGCTTAGCATTATAGTATACGAGTGCAGGGACTGTACAAACATCTTTCTCCCCAGACTTCCCCTTTAATTATCATTTCTTCATATTCACACTCTTTACCTTTTGGAAGGTTTTGGAAAAACCAAGAATACACTGTGAGGTTATTATAAACACTTAGTGATTGCTGGAGATATTGGGGACATTCTAACCACAGTGTAGCTATTTTTTTTTATAGTAGGAAGTGAATGGCCAGCCGAGTTCTTCCACAAACTAGTTTAATATATGGCTTCCTTGGATTATACATCAGTTGTATGTAACGAATTACTATAATTTTTAATGGTACGTGATTATTTATGTTCTCAGTTTCTTCACCTGTTCTTGTGATATAGTTAGAAGTATATACTTACATAATGTGTTGTGCTCAAACACACTGAGATTATCCGATACTTGCTTCTGCAGGAGGAGCACATCTTGTTCCAGCTGGAGGAGGGAATAGAAGCTTTGGAGGCCGCTATTGAGTACAAGAATGAATGTATTCAGAGTCGACATCAAGCCTTAAAGGACTCCTCTGAGATTCTCACACAGAGTGAAGCCAACGTCATCGAAAAGTTCAGCGCACTCTCTGCTGCTGAGACCAGATCTATCCTCATCAAATATTTTAACAAGGTGGGAACGTTTGGAATGTAATTCTCTGCTACAAGCTAGTATGTTACAGAGAACCACCTCCTCCTGTTGTAATACAGGGGGCTATGTGCGGCCTCCTGCTGAAATACTGGGGACTGTGTGCAACGTCCTGCTGTATACTGGGAACTGTGTGCGGCCTCCTGCTCAGGGGCGGAACTACCGTGGTGCAGCTGGTGCATCTGCACCAGGGCCCCGACCGGCTAGGGGGCCCCTTCAAGCCTGCAGGGGGGCCCCCAGCCGACCCCCGCAAGCTGCCGTCAAAGGAGAGGAGGGCCAGGCAAGGGAAGCAGAAAGCTTCCTGCTTCCCCTGCCTGATCCTGCCCCCCCTCTCCTCTGCCCCTCCGGCTCCCAGGAGCGCACTCGCGCAGGTAGGAGAGCCGCCGCAAATGCCAGCACCACATCGCACCCTTCGGGACCGTGCCGACGCCACCAGCATCCCACTTCCCCCCTGGACTGCGCCGACGCCACCAGCACCCCAAACCCCCCCCCCCCCCCCTGTTCCTGCTTTAATACTGGGGGCTGTGTGTGGTCTCATGCTGTAATACTAGGAGCTATGTGTGGCCTCCTGTATACAGGAGCTATATGTGGCCGCCCACTGTATACTTGGGGCCGTGTGCCGCCTTCCACTGTTTGCAGGGGTTGTGTGCGGGCTCCTGCTATATACTGCTTTCGCTGTACACATACACACATTATATATATATATATATATATATATATATATATATATATAATGTATTATATATGTACACACAGTATATAGTAGAAATAAAATGTATACATTTATTTGGATAAATTTGGTGTGGAGGTGAGTGTATGCAACAGATTAGTAATTTGATATGCGTGCAAATAGTTCAACCCCAAAGCAAAATCTCCTGGGGGAGAATATCTGAACTCGAATACAAGTGTTCATCTTTGAGGTACTTCTGGAATAGGTGCTACATAACAGGTTGTAAATGGTAATAAGCACATGTACACTCCTATTCTTAAATGTCTTTTCATTATTGTTAAAGGGGTATTTCGCTATCACAAAAGTGGTGTTATATGATAGCAAATTTAAAAACATGAAGCACATACAGTACTCTCATTCCCCAGGTCCAGCGTCAGCGCTCAGCTGTTGCTCTGGTCTCTGTGTTTTGGCTGAAACAGTTATGTCACAACTACAGCACACCTCACCGCTGCAGACAATCACTAAGCTGAGTGGCTCTGCCGATATTGATGGCTTACGTTGCTGAACTTAATGATTGTCTACGGTGATGTTCTCTGTCGTCATGATGTGACCGAAGCAGGTGCTGGACCCTATCTTCGTTTCTTGTTTTACAACTATGCAATCATTTGGGCACCGTTTTTCTAAAAGTGGAAAATGCCTTTAAGATATTCAAAGGTAGGAATATCCTAATGTCAATTGCAACTGCAGGTAGATCACTTATATTTGCAAAAAAGGTAAACAGGATCTGTCAAATTGTATTTTAACCTGTCCAATTTTGGATTCACCTTTACACAAGTAGAAACATGTCTTCACCCAATATTGAGAGAGCATGCTTATTGGCCAAGCTGTGTATCCATGTCATTAGTAGTATCCGAGTTTACAGCCATCCCAGACGACACCGCGGTCGTATGTCATTTTCAGTAGCTACTAAAGCAGACTGGCTACTGTCAGCAAATTCTATAAATTGGCACCAATTTGATACATTTGTTTTAGGTGGTTAACCTTCGAGAGACAGAACGTAAATTGCAGATACACAAAGAAGAATTGGCTATGAAGGTGTCTGAGCAAGAGAACTTGGTAAGAGAGCTGGAGTCGGCCATAGAACATCTCACCTTGCAAAATGACAGACGGTTAACACAGCAACAAAAGGAACATGAACAAAAGATGCAGCTTCTGCTACAGCAATTTAAAGGTGAGGTGGTCACTAATGACGCTGAGAGTATACATATACACCATGTTCCAAATTATTATGCAAATGTTCTTTTTCTCTGATTTTCCTAAATGGTCGGTGCAAATGACCATCAGTGTAATAAAAGTCATCACCCGTTAGAGTGTACATCGAATTTTATTGGAGAAACCTCCCAATGATAACAGTATAATCTTAAAAATTAAAAAAACTCTAAAAGCACTGTTCCAAATTATTAGGCACGGTAGAGTTTGTAAACCTTTGTTATGTTTGAAAGAACTGAACATGCTCATTTGTTGAATTGTTGCCGGCAATGTTGCCGTGTGTAATGGTACCTTAATGAATATTGATGCACTGCCGTCTTAACACTTGGCATGGCTGTCTGTAGTGTTAGGTGAACATTGTGAGCACTCCAAACCCTACACAATAAATGATGTGTTACTAGTTCTCATCATACTGACTGTACATAATGTGGACATATTGATTTGGATCCAGTAACAATGGATTGTTTATGGGGGGGAAAGAATTACATTTTTGAAAGTGTAAGCAGATTTCCTTCTGTGAAATAAGAGAAGTATATTTCTGTGCTAGTTTCTGAATTTGGGAATTGCATGGAAAATGCTTTATCCGTTTTGACATCAACAATTGTAAGAAAAGAACAGTTTAGTGAATCTCCCGAAATTTGTTATGGGTAGATTCATTTGAATCTGTGAAAAAAAATTAGGTTATATCTGAATAGGCTTTGGTCTGACTCACATCTGCCATGAAAGGACAGTAATGGTGCTCTGAGGTCTCTGCAGAACCCAAATTATAGGCATGTTAATGTAAGGAAAGAATGCAACAGTAATGGCCACCGTACATAATAATACTACATTGTCCATATCCACCAAAATGGCCAGTCCTAGACAAAAATGTGATATTTAGAAGAGTCTTTAGAGGTGTCTGTCTTAAAACATACTATATCTCCTTAAAACCTGTCAGACATTTGAAGGAGAGTTCTAATTTAATAATCAAGATATTGTTGTCTTCATCAACTATAAGTTAAAACTGCTTTTGGTGCACAAATCTGTCTAAAAAGTCCAGGAACTGTTCCAATTTTCATGCACTGCAACTTACCATCCACTACCACTGATTCAGGCAGTTACTGTTCATTATCATTTTGCCAACACTCTAGGTGCTGGAACATCCTTTTCTTAATGTTTAACATACATTGCCTTTGCCCTTGACCAGTGGCTTATTTGTTAAAACTGAAACCCATATGTTGTGTGTGAACAAGGAAAATGTCTTCCGCAAGGCACAACACAGGTGAACAGTAGGATGGAATAGGGAAGGAAGTGTCATGATCTCCACATTGCCTGTGTTTGTTCTAGGTTTGTGGAGACTGTCAGCATGGGCTGGCTGTGTCTCAATCACCTGAATTCAGCTCAATTAATTAGACCTCTATTTAATGAAGCTTGCAGCTATGCTCAATTATACACTTTTACTGGCAGTGTAAACTTGATCTCCCTGTGCTCTGAAACAAACCCTGCCTAGTTATCTTGCCTGTACTTGACTCCCTGCTTGTGACCTGACTCCTCTTTCCATTTGTACCTTTGTATTCTGTTTTTGCCTCTCTGATTTACCTCTGTCCTGGGGGGGGTGACAGCTATTTGGGTGGTGGTCGATCGATTCAGCAAGCAAGGTCACTTTGTTCTGTTGTCTGGGTTACCAAATGCTAAAACTCTCTCCAAACTGTTTATTGTTCATGTGGTGCGATTGCATAGGAGTCCCCTTAATACTGTGTCTGATAGGGGGGTACAATTTGTCTCTAAGTTTTGGAGGGCCTTTTGCAAAAAATTAGGGATTGAATTGTCTATCTCCTCTGCTTATCACCCTGAAACGAACAAGCAGACGGAGAGAACAAATCAGTCTCTGGAACAAATTTTGAGATGCTTTGTCACTGATCAGCAGGAGAACTGGTCATCATTTATTCCTCTGGCTGAATTTGCCTTCAACGGTTGGGTTAATCAGTCCACTGGGACCTCGCCGTTTTTCTGTAATTATGGGTTCCATCCCCACTTTGGTGAATTCTCCAGGATAAGTTCTGAGTGTTCTAGGGTAGATGTCACTATTCAGGAGCTGGGGACTATTTGGTGGAAGGGTAAGAGGAACATTGGGGTGGCACAGCTTCAGCAGAAACGAAAGGCTGATAGAAGGCGCTTGTCGGGGACAGTTTTCAAGGTGGGTGATAAGGTATAGCTATACTCCAAAAGAATATTAAATTAAAGATGCCCTCGCTGAAGATTAGTCCTAGGTTCATTCGTCCGTATTAGATTTTGGAGGCAGTCAATCCGGTTGCCTTCCAATTAAACCTCCCCCCCCCCCCCCCCCCGGTCATTCCATATACTCAATGTGTTCCACAAGTCATTGTTGAAGGAGTTTCTTCCCTCTGCTCTGTCTCCTTCATCTCCGCTTCCTCCGGTGTCCGTTGAGAGGACCCTGGAATATGAGGTTCAAAAGATCATTGATTCCCGAATGGTTCGGAATTCCTCTCAGTATCTGGTGCATTGGGGTATGGACCTGAAGAACGGTCCTGGGTTCCGGCTCGTTCCATAAGGGGTGATCTGTTGGTCTGGGCCTTTCATCTGAGGTTTCCTGGGAAACCTGGGGTCTGGTGGCCCCTCCTTGAAGAGGGGGTACTGTCATGATCTCCACATTGCCTGTGTTTGTTTTAGGTTTGGGAGACTGTCAGCCTGAGCTGGCTCTGTGCATCAATCACCTGAATTCAGCTCAGTTAATTAGGCCTCTATTTAATCAAGCTTGCAGCTATGCTCAGTGTCAATTGTACACTTGTTTCTGGCCTGTGTAGGACTTGATCTCCCTGTGCTCTGAAATAGACCCTTCCTGACTTAGTACTCTTGCCTGGACTTGACTTTCTGCTTGTGACCTGACTCCTCTTTCCGTTTGTACTTTTGTATTCTGTTTTTGTCTCTTTGGTTTCCTGACTTCGGCTTGAATTGGATTTCACTTATGACCACCCCTTGTGGTACTGCGCCATTTCCTGGACCTGACCTCGGATTGTTTTGACCTCTCTTTACTACCAGTAAGTAGTATTATTGTTATATTTACTATTTCTGTTTGTCTTTTGCTTCTCTGAGACTAGTTATTAATTGTGACCATCGTCGCAGGAAGACTGTCAGTGGAATTTCTTAAAATAAAGGAATGGATCACATCTGATTTGAAGATAAGATCCTTATCATGCTAGCATGAGAACAGCAGATCATCAAAATGTCCACAAAAATGTTCAGTCAACATACAATTCTACTAAGTTTAAATACAAAAAAAGAGGGTGGGTTTCAGCATAACACTCTTTTTCTATTTTGTTAGTGGATCACCGAGCAGGGCAGTGGGACACATGGAACCAGGCCTTTAGTTCTCTTGGGAATGTCACAGTGGCTTACCAGGCTCCGTGGCCCCAGTGGTGCCAACCAAAATGGGGGAAAGTTTACATGGGGAACTAATTTGTGATTCACCCTGTGGTTTTCGGCAATTAGATGGATGGCCGACGCTGCTGATCAGATCCACTGGGGCCATTGATGACGCAGCAGAGTTGCCATTGCTCTCCACAGGTAGAGCGAGTTCCCAGGGCAGTTATAAATTCTATAGCAGATGTTATCAATGTAGTGCAGGGCAGATGATACAGTAATAAATTGAGGACACAGCAGGGTGCAGTTTTAGATTTTACTCGCAGTTCTCTCTTATAGTTCCAGATCACAACGGCATGCCAGGTCATAACAGCCCTCTGAACAGTGAGCCCTCCGGGGAAGGGATCCAGCCAACTCTCAGATAATTTGGTGACACTTAACCAGGACCCTATTCTAATGTCCCCCTTCCAGGTCATCTCTCGGCGCTGACCTCACCCTCCTGCCTTGCGCCTCACAAACAGTGCCCTGATCTAGTGGCCGCGGGGCCTGTCGGCCGACGTCCTCTCCTTCCCCCTGGTCCTGTATGGCCACCTTTTAGGCAGGTGTGTGTGGATGTGACTACAGTACCTTAATTTGCCGCATCCTCCAGTTAGCTACCTGAGTCTTGCAGTCCTCCACTAGTTTGGGGCCAGTCCCCGTTCTATGACCCAGTCCCTCTCGCTGACCTGGGGTTCTCTGTCAGCTCCAATGCAGGCTCCATGGGTGGATCACTCACTCCCCGTGCCCCTGGGACTCCCTTTGTCACTCTTGAGCCCTTAACTGGCTCCTCCGTCACTTTGGTCTCCTTCTCCGGTCTTGGGACGAGCTCTCACCAGCTCCAGTCCCGGGACTCTCCCTCTCCATTCTGTGACAGGCTCCTGCCACCCTCTAACTGTCACACAGAACTCCTTCTAGATGTTTCTACCGGTCCTTTTATACTGTCAGTTACGCTCTGTACACCTGTGCTTTGTCCTTCACTTCCTTCAGTCCTTCCTGGGTGCTCCCTTAAACTACGTTCTCCACCCAACCCCTCTACCTTGGTCCCCCTCTCCAGACAGGATCAGGGACTGTGCTCTCCCTCAGGAACAATCTCTCCCTCACCCTGTCCTGGAGTGGTGTAGTGCTGCATATGGGTGTCTGAATACCGTTCAGTGTCCCCTCCTTACCGGAGAGTGGCGTACTACACTTCTGGCTGGGATGCAGCACCTCTGTGGCGACTGGATTCTCAGGGGCGCCACATTAGAATATTGATATTCTTGATAAGCACAAATATAATGTTTCTTATCTAAGTTACACAAGTAGGATGTGTTTTCCAGCTGCAGTAGCTTTGAATATGCCAGCCTAAACTGAGTTAACAATTGTATGTAAATGCGGAAAAACATGTTACATTAGTTATAATAAGTGTATCACAAACATATAACAAATTAATATATAACATCTATGAAGATCTTATCCATTATTACAATGACATTAATGAATATATGGGCATAACAACCTTATAATATATATTATATATTATATATATATATATATATATATATATATATATATTTCATTGTTATGCATATATGTATAATAGATAAATGTTACAAACTAATTTTTTTTTATAACAGAGACCCTAACCATAGGCAGTGGGGACACCACTTGGCACAACCTGTGTCTGTCCCTTCCTGCCCTAACAACCCTAAGCGGGTCCTTCCCTGCCGCCTTTATGTGCCTTGACTGTAGCTGTCACCGAGTATAACCCTGGGTGGTGCACTGGCTGGCGGGTATGCTAGCCTCATCACTGCCGATTTAACAACATTTACAGGAAAGGGGACAACACACCAGGAAAATGACAATATGGATATAAAGATACTTGAATCTACTGGCAGACTCCAAATGCAGATAAAGGGTGGCACCAGGAAGAAGTGTAACAGCAGCTGAACATAACTTCCACACAGTACGAAGATCAGGCAGAGAATGAACTCCATCAACAATGTCAGGTGATGGGTCATGAAACTTTTAAAGGGTGAGGGAGTTTTCATCAACTCACATCACCTGAATCAAGACAGCAGCAACTTACCAGAAAAAAATAAGAAATAAACATGTTTAAATTACCATAGATCCTGAGCAGTTTGGCTGTAATTTCCCGTGAATCTAATGTGAGTGAATGGAAATTTTCCAATAGTCTCTAAAGATTGCCTAGTTATGCACATTGGCTAATGTGAGGAGTATGTATATGGCCATCATTACACCATTCAGGTGTATAGATAGATAGATAGATAGATAGGTATTCATTTATATGATGCTATTAATTCCATAGCGCTTTACGTACATTTGTAACTCTGCAAGACTGCACTGCTAACCACTAAGGCTGGCTTCACATTGCGGCGGCGTCCGGTCCGTGGCTGTCAGGAGTGACAGCCTGGACCGGAGTTTTGCTGCATAGAATACTATCGGGCTGCACGGAGCTGGATCGCGCCGGGTGGCAATTATCTGCCATCCGGCTGCTATCTCGCCGGATGTATCCTGGAGTAGTGGGGAATTGTCTGCCGAATCCAAAAACGTTGCATGCAACGTTTTTGGACTCGGAAGAAAAACCCCACTACTCCAGGATACATCCGGCGAGATAGCAGCCGGATGGCAGATAATTGCCACCCGGCGCGATCCAGCTCCGTGCAGCCCGATAGTATTCTATGCAGCAAAACTCCGGTCCAGGCTGTCACTCCTGACAGCCCCGGACCGGACGCCGCCGCAATGTGAAGCCAGCCTAAGCCCTGGTGTCACAACAACACTACTTTTTCTTAACCTTGATTGTGGATATATACCCTCAGTTATAAAATCTTTGTATTAATATTTTTATTTTCCCACTCATGCATCAAAACAGAACCATCAGACATAACTATATAATCTATAACACTATAGCATTTCACTGGATTCAGATGTAATGTATAATGCACATAAACATGATTCTTTACTGTCAGATTGCTGTACAGGTGATACCAGGAGATTATGTTCTGTCATTAATAGTGACCCATTTGTTTTTCCAATCTAGATAATGACAAAGGGATGCTTGTAGGAAACATAAAGGAGTATGAAACAAAAATAGAGGAGCTTGAGAAGGAGCTTTATTACTACAAAACAATCAGCCGAGAATTAAGGAAGAAGCTAAGGGATCTGGTTGGGGAAGCAAATGTGACATTTCCCAATAGTAAGTGTTGGCTACAAATTCACGATTATACACTTGCTTTAGAGTATCTGTAAAGTTCTGTAACATGGTACATTACACAATCCAGTATCACATCAGGATGACAGGATTTACAGCTCATGTATGAATTTGGATGTTTGAGACTTTAGAGTAGAAGGCCTCTCCTTCCTTCTCATGTTATCTGATCATTAAAGAGCTTTTCTGGGACTTTTAATATATTTGCATATGGAGCTAAAGGGCCAGTTACACGGTACGAGATCGTGAACGATATCGCTC
>JARQOC010000614.1:0-68950 GCA_033576535.1 Allobates femoralis | reverse complement strand
GCTTGGGCATCCCTGCGCTGCGGATTCCAGCCCCCAGATGCTTAGCTGTACCTGGCTAGACATAGAAATTGCGCGGAGCCCCACGCATTTTTTTTAAATTATTTCATGAAATTCTGAGATTCTGACTCTGAGACTCTGACTCTGAGACTCTGACTCTGAGACTCTGAGACTCTGACTCTGAGACTCTGACTCTGAGACTCTGACTCTGAGACTCTGACTCTGAGACTCTGACTCTGACTCTGACTCTGAGACTCTGACTCTGAGACTCTGACTCTGAGACTCTGACTCTGGCTCTGAGGGTGAGACTCTGACTCTGAGACTCTGACTCTGAGACTCTGACTCTGACTCTGAGACTCTGACTCTGAGACTCTGACACTCTGACTCTGAGACTCTGACTCTGACTCTGAGACTCTGACTCTGACTCTGAGACGCTGACTCTGACATTCATGAAATAATGAAAAAAAAAATGCGTGGGGCTCCGCGCAATTTCTATGTCTAGCCAGGTACAAATTGCAGCCCGCAGCTGCCCCAGAAGATGGCGCGTTCATTGAAGCGCCATCCTCTGGTGCTGAACCCCGCTCTTCCAGCGGCCCTGGTGGCGGTGGCACGCTGGGTAATAAAGGGGTTAATACCAGCTTTGTTATACAAGCTGGTATTAAGCCCGAGATTCTTAATGTCAGGCCACGTTTGACCAGCCACTAAGAATCTCCAATAAAGGGTTAAAAAAACACAACACAGAGAAAATTTTTTATTTGAAATAAAAAAAAAAGCCATTAGGGACTCCATCTTTAATTAAAAAAATCCTCTTCCGTCCGACGTAGTCCAAAACGCGATGTCCTCTCTGCTACATCCCCTGTGCATAGATATAGATGTTTATGCACAGGGAATGAGCAGACTGAGCACAATCTCAGCACTGCTACATCATCTCTGTGAGCAGGCGGGCTCTAGGACCCTGGAGCTGGCAGCCTGCACAGAGAAGACAGCTGGACTCGGCTCGCAATGTAACAGCAGTTACTTTGCGAGTTTCCCTGCTATGACTGGCACAGTAGCCGAGTCTAATGCAAACAATGGCAATCCTAGTTTTGTCAGCGTTTGCCATTGATTTGCATAGGACTCGTGCGAGTAAACGCTGGGAAACTCGCAGATTAACGAGTCCTGCGAGTCCCTTACTACTCGCCGAGTAACGAGTCCTAGCGAGTAGATTCGCCCATCCCTAGTCACAAGCCCTCTACACTGATACAGATCCTCTACAACTGACACAGACCCTCTGCAACTAACAGAGATCCTCTGTTACTAACACACAATCTCTGCTACTGACACAGACCTTCTAAAACTGACACAGCCCCTAAGCAACTGACACATGCACTCTGCTACTGACATATGCCTTCTGGAACTGACAATAGACTTCTGCAACCTACAGTAGCCCACTGTAAAGGTGGGGTCACACGCGGCAATGTCGCCCGCGACATCGCCGAAAAGTGACGTAACAGCGATGTCGCGGGTGATATTGCAAGTGCGTAGCGCTGTGTGACAGCGCGACGCAACTGCAAATTATCGCTGGTCGCAGGTTGACAGGTTTATGAACATGTTCATAAACCTGTCAACCTGTGACCAGCGATTAGGCTGGATCGCGCCGTCTGACACTGTTGGCGGTGCGATCCAGCCTATATCGCAGCGTTCCTGAGCCATCGCTCGCTGGGCTGAGCACAGCCCAGGAGCGATGGCTCCGCCCACATCGCCGCCGCGTCACCAGCAACGTCGTGCCGTGGGACAGCTGGCCTGCGATGTCGGAAGCGAGCGGGTACCTGCACATCGCTTCCGACATCGCAGGCCAGATCGCCGCGTGTGACCCCACCTTAACTGTTACAAGCCCTCTCCAGCTAATGTGGACCCTCTGAAGCTAACAAAAGCCCTCTTCAACTAACAAAGACCCACTGCAACTGATATTGACTGAAGATAAGCAAGTAGAGTGAGTCAGAGAGACCATTTCACAAGCTAAATATACAAACTAAATAACTGTAGGCTAGTGTCAGTCTACTGGGGTTTATATAGAAGGGTACCCTAATCATGGCTCCCAGCAGTGAGCTCATTACCTACTAGCTCACTGCAGTCAAATACAAGAGTATAGTAATAGGAGGAATTACACTCAACAATCTGAAAGCTTAGCACACTGTCTCTGCCATTACCCAACTATATTGTGACACTGCCTAGCGACCAAGGCAGGGATTACTACAGCACGTTCAGACACAGATGTGATACCCTCTGGCTTCAGGTGGCTTTTTCATGTTGTCTTTTATATGCAGGATGTCGTGGGTGGTAGTCATGGGTGATGGATTGACTCCAGATGCTACATGAAAGACATGGTCCTGGCTGGGTGTGTGGTCTTGCATTGTGTGGACTGCACGCCCATGTAGCTCACATGTTGTCATTAGCCTCACCTGTCCAGAACCAAAATAAATTCTCTCCTGCAAGGAGACCACCAGTTCATTTTCAACAACAACTCCTCCATTACAAATTTACACATAAAATAGTGGGCACATTATTATTATTAGTATTGATTTATATATCATGTAAAGCGCCATGGAACCTAATGGCGCTATATAAATAAATAATAATAATAATAATAATAATATAGCGCCATTAGATTCCATGGTGCTTTATATATGAAGAGGGAAGAACATGGACAAATACAGTAAATATGGACAATCACGGCTTACAGATACACGAGGGCTCACAGTCTACTGGGGGGAGGAAACAGCAGGAGGGGGGAGCACCTATCATGTGACGGTGCGGCAACCGGGTCTCATTGTAGGCCGTAGGCTTGTCAGAAGAGGTGAGTCTTGAGGTTTCTTTTGTAGTTGCCGAGGGTAGGCGAGTGTCTGTGTTGAGGGAGAGAGTTCCAGAGTATGGCGGATACACGGGAGAAATCTTTAATGTGGTTGTGAGAGGATGAGATAAGGGGGAGTAGAGAAGGAGCTCTTGGGAGGATCATAGGTTGAGTGCAGGCAGGTAGCGGGAGACCATGTCGGAGATGTATGGGGGGGACGGGTGATGGATGGCTTTGTATGTCATGGTTACAAACCAACAAGATTTTTAGGAGTGCCGCGATCAAGGAAAGAGCGGGGACGGGAAATGTTTTTGAGACCATGTCGGAGATGTATGGGGGGACAGGTGATGGATGGCTTTGTATGTCATGGTTACAAACCAACAAGAGTTTTAGGAGTGTCGTGATCAAGGAAAGAGAGGATCCGGGAAATGTTTTTGAGCTGGAGTCGGCGAGGGCCTCAGTATAAGAATTAGAGATAAGCAAACTTTCTCCGAACATGTTCACCAATTTTAATTTCGGCACGAACAATGACGTTTCGGTTTGTGATCGGTAAACCTTAGCAATTTACTGAAGAATCAAAGAAAGTAGCTTTGTTCGGGGAAGAAATTCGAAATTTTTGAATGGCCCTAAAACGTTCCTTGATATTTTGGGGCAAAAACTCTCACTGCAAGACCCGGTGGCTGAGAACGCCCCTAACCGAAGGTTAAGTGTTGTCACAGCCATCGGGTGTACCATTTTTTCAATCTGTAGAATTTTTTTGAGCTTTCAAATACATTTTTTAAGCTTCCTTAAGTTCCAGATAGGGAGAGCGAGTACTAAAATACTCGGACTCTCTAGACTCGTAACGAGTAGGTCCCGATACTCGGGTACTCGTTACGAGTCTAGCGAGTCCAATGTAAGTCAATGGGGAATCAAGTAATTGCGAGTAATTCCACTGCTGCTTGACCCTATAAAAAGGTCTTGCAGCAGAGGAAAAACCTGCAATTCCCCATTTCATTGTTTAAAAGCCAGCGGTAAAAAGCCACCGGCTTTTAAACAATGCTGACAGCTTCTCTGCCGCCTGACAGTAGGATCATCCGTTCCCCCCACCGCCTCCCCACCCTATCCTAACTTAGGATCGGGTGGGGAGGCTGCGCGGGGGGAGCGGAGGATCCTGCTGTCAGAGGTGGCTGGCACTATTCTGCAGCTGGGGGGTGTGCCGATTCACTCACCGACCTCCGCGGCCGCCATCTTCTTCTGTGTCTTTGCTTTGCGACAGCAGCCGCATAGAACGGCGGCGGCCACAAAGCATAGCCGCTATCACAGCTTAAGTGAAAACCGGATTCTCCCGGATTGCCCTGGTCCAGAGCAATCCAGGACCATAGAGCCCCATGTAATGGGGCGCCAGATTGCACCTGACGGGTACAATCCGGGAGAATCCGGTTTTCAAAATCTATTTTTGACCTTCTCGCCTGTATTTTCAAATGAACAGCAGACTCAGGTCAACTGTTCATTTGAAGTAGCAGTGCTGGCAGGGTTCATGTGAGTTCATGCTTGCCTGCATGAACTTTCCCAGGGTGCACAGCTCTGCTACATCTCTGGTGGAGGTTCTCTACCAGAGATTTAGCAGAGATAAAGAAGAACCCTGGATTGGACTACGTCGGACGGAAAAGGATTTTTTTTAAATAAAAATGAAGTCCCTAAGTGTCTTTTTGTTTATTTTTCAAATAAAAATATTTTATCTCTATGTTGTGTTTCTTTTTTAAATTCACTAGAAATTCATGGCGGTCATGTTTAATATTGGCGTGACCGCCATGAATTTCGGGCTTAGGGCCAGTTGATAATCCAAAGCTGGCCCTAACCCCATTATTACCCAGTGAGCCACTGCACCAGGTCCCTGGAAGAGTTGGGTTCAGCTCCAGAAAATGGCGCTTCAATGAACGCGCCATTTTCTGGGGTGGCTGCGGGCTGCCATTCGCAGCGGGGGGTGCCCAAAAGACTTGGGCCTCCCTGCGCTGCAGATTCCAGCCCCCAGCTGCCTAGCTGGACCTGGCTGGACATAGAAATTGCGCGGAACCCCACACATTTTTTTTTTTATTATTTCATGAAATTCATGAAATAATAAAAAATTAGGGCTTCCCGATATTTCTGTGTCCAGGCAGGTCCAAATAGTCAGCTGGGGGTTGTGGGCAGCCCATTGCCGCCTGCTGTATCCGGCTGGCATACAAAAATACGGCGAAGCCCACGTCAAAGTTTTTCTGAAGAACCCAATAAACTGGATTTTGGGGCTGGAATCCGCAGCGCAGGGAGGCCCAAGCCTTTTGGGCACCCCCCCCGCTGTGAATGGCAGCTCATCAGATTAGTCGGGCAGCAGCGTTGAGGATAGACTGTAGAGGTGCAAGAGTGTTAGCAGGGAGGCCGCAGAGGAGAATGTTGCAGTAGTCAAGGCGAGAGATGATGATGGCATGTACAAGAATTTTAGTAGATTGAGGGCTGAGGAAATGACGGATTCTGGAAATATTCTTGAGCTGGAGATGACAGGAGGTGGCAAGAGTTTCAATGTGTGGTTTGAAGGATAGGGCAGAGTCAAGAGTTACTCCAAGGCAGCGAATTTGAGAGGTGGGAGAGAGCATGATGCCATTTACCATAATAGATAGATCAGGCGGTAGCGCGTCTTAGCAGTCGGGTGTAGGTTTGGCTTTTTGAGGATGGGCGTGATGGTGGCATGTTTGAAAGCCGAGGGGAAGGTCCCAGAAGATAGTGATAGATTGAAGAGGTGGGTTAGGGCTGGGATGAGCATGTTAGTGAGGTTGGGGAGGAGGTGGGAAGGGATGGGGTCAAGTGCACAGGTGGTGAGGTGTGATTTGGATAGGAGACGAGTAAGTTCTCCTTCAGTGATGTTGGAGAGGGAGGTTATGAGGGAAGGGCAGAGGTCTGGTATATGGAGTGGTTGGGGTGGTGGAACGATAAAGGTTTGCCTTGTTTGGTCAATCTTATTTTGAAGTATGTAGCGAAGTCCTCAGCAGAGATGAGGGAGGTCGGAGGGGGAAGTGGTGAGCGGAGGAGAGAGTTAAAAGTGCTGAATAGTTGTTTGGGGTTGTAGGATAAGGAAGATATAAGGTGTGTGAAGTAGGTCTGTGTAGCAGAGGTGAGGGCTGATTTGAAGGCAAGTGTAGCTTGTTTGAAAGTTGTGAAGTCGTCTGGCAGGCATGTTTTTTTCCAATGCCGCTCCGCAGCCCTTGACACTTGTCAGAGTTTTTGGTGAGATTGTTGTGCCTGGGTTACCTATTGGTTCGTTGCCTCTTGCGATGAATAAGAGGGGCGACTGAGTCTATGGCTGATGTGAGGGTGACATCGTAGAAAGCAGTGGCACTGTCTGTGTCATGGAGTAAAAATATAGAGGACAGGGGTCGAAGAGAGTCTGAGAGTCTGTGAATGTCTAGGTGTGCGAGCTAGTGGCTGGATATGGGGGACTGGTGAGGAGGACAAGGATGAGAAGGTGAGTCAGATGAGATGGTGGTCGGATAGGAGGGAGGGGGAGGTTGTGAGATTAGATAGGGAACAGAGGCAGGTGAAGATGAGGTCTAGTGTATGTCCGTCTGTGTGGGTGGCTGTGGAGGACCACTAAGTAAGACCAAAGGATGAGGTAAGAGAAAGGAGTTTTGAGGCCGCTGGCTGGCGGGTGTCAATATGGCGATGGTGGGAATGTCCGCAGAGAGAAAGTGAAGAAGTCAGATGGAGAATTGGTCAAAGAAGGTAGTGGCAGAGCCCAGAGGTTGGTATATGACGGCCATTTGAAGATTGGAGGGAGAATAGATACGGACAGAGTGAGCTTCGAAAGAGGGGAGGATAAGGGAGGGTGGGGGTTGGATTGGGTTGAAGGAGCAGTTTGCAGACAGGAGGAAACCCACTCCTCCGCCATGTCTGTTGCCAGGGCGAGGGGTGTGGGTAAAGTGAAGGCCGGAATAGCTCAGTGCAGCAGGGGAGGCCGTGTCAGAGGCTGTCAGCCAGGTCTCAGTGACGCCCAAGAAGGAAAGATTCTGGTAAGTAAAAAGGTCATGGATCATGTGGAGCTTGTTGCAAACAGAGCGGGCATTCCAAAGTGCTCCAGAGAGAGGAAGCAGGGGGTGGGGGTCAGAGACATGGGTTTTAAATGTGAAGGACTATGGTAGTTTATCTTACTTTGGTGGAGGTGACGATAGGTGGAACGTTATGGGGTGGGAGGGACCAGGATTTGTTGACATCTCGGCAGCAGTGAGAAGTAGTAGAGAAAGAGAAAGCAGGTGAGAGCAGGAGAGTGGCCGACTTGTTTTATATTTCTGTAGGAGAGGTCTGAGGTTAAGGAGTAGGTCTGTGCATGAGGTAAGGTGGGTGGTTAAGAGAGAGGGGAAGATAGTTATCTGGTTAGAGGGTGCAGGGTTTTGGGGGTACCGAAGGAGAGTGAGGATAAGTGAAGCAAAAACTGTGAGGGAAAATGTGAGCATAGTGAGAGCAGGATGAGAAAAGGAAGACAGGTATAATTCAAAGAAATTAGTATCTCTCCCCTTCTGTCCAATTTCTGTACTATTTCTGGAATATTTCAGCTGTACACTTTAAAAGATATCACTTCAGACCAAGGTCATTCAGACCTGTCTCTCTACATTTATATCATTGAAATAGCCAAAAATTAGTCCAGGTGTGGGCAGAGGGGAGGAGGGAGGAAAGACCAGTAAGACACCACACAGCAGGGGGAAATTAGCAGATTGGAGTGACAAGGAACATTTGGACTGCTTCAAAGCAGAAGAATGGGAATAAACAGGATGGTAAGATAAGGCAATGCAACAGAGATATAGATATGGCATATACATTCAGTAGGAGGGAATATCACACACAGGAATACCGCCACGTACCAATGCAACAGAGATATAGATATGGCATATACATTCAGTAGGAGGGAATATCATACACAGGAATACCGCCACGTACCAATGCAACAGAGATATAGATATGGCATATACATTCAGGATGAGGGAATATCATACACGAGCTCGAGTATCCAGACCCTTGTGGCATCAGACAAATCTGATGTCACGAACAGGATCCCGTGCCCGGTGTAACCGGGTACTGTGTGCCGTGATTAGACTGTGTTTGTGAACTGTTAATCTGGGCCGTCATTGCTGCGCCACAAAGCGGGAAGAGCGTTACGGCTGAAAGTCACGAAGATAGGCCCCGCCCCACGTTCTGACGAGAACCGCCGAACGCAGCAGCCAGATCCGGAAATACCCGAGGTGCTCCTCTCCCCACCTGCACAGCTGACTACCTACTTTTGTTTTTTAGTGACTGGCAGCGATTCACTAGGGGGGAGCGAGAATGAGTGCGCCAGACCCAAACAACGCAGCGGCCCCTCAGGTAAACCCGCCCGCCGATGCAGCGCGCCCCGATTGTAAACCAGCTCGCCGCTGATAACGGACAATCCGTCGGGCCCACAGTTGCCAATCCTCCCGGCGGCGCAATACCGGCACCTGCACCAGTAGCCCCGATAATGCCGATTTCACTGCCATACATCCCTAATGCAGCCTGGTTGCACAAGTATGACGGTCAGCCAGGCACCTTGGACATGTTCAAGAGAAAGATTTGTAATGTGTTGGACATGTATGCAATGACTGATAAGCAGAGAGCATAAGTAGTGATGGGGCAGTTAACTATTAACCTATTGTCCAAATCTTTGAGAAGCTGAAAAGGGTATTTGACCATCACACTGAGACTGAGCTCAGAATGTTGTTTTACCACTGCAAGCAGGGGGCACAAGAGAGTGTCCTAGATTACTCCTTACACCTGCAGGAGGCGCTGAGACTCCTTAAACAAGTTGATCCAATCGGCATACGTGATGAAAATAAAATGCTTATTGAACAGTTTGTAAGGGGGCTCAAGTTACCAGATGACAGCAAGCAAGCACGCTGGTGAGCTCTCCAAAACCCTGACGCAGAGTTTGCCACCTTAAAAGAACTGACCATTAAGGGACAGTAACTCCCTGCAGTACCAGACTTAGCCCCCCAGCTGCGATGGGTTAAAACCCCTTCTTTGCCAGAAGCACCTTCCTTATCCTCTGCAGCAGAGACCAGCATGCAGGCTTTGACCCCTGACCGGTTTGACAACCTGTGCTCTGAGGTGCGCCAGCTAAGCAAAGATATGGCTAAACTCATGGGTGCCAGGCAGCCCAAAACAGAGGCACAGCCACAAGAAAAGATACAGCTTTCTGACAGCCAGGAAGACCTTCCGTGGATGAGTAAGAAGACACCGCCGCTTCAAGGGAGAACCACCGATCGCTACAGTGCCAGCAGGCAACCCATCTGTCGCAAGTGCAACAAAGAAGGACACATCTACCACTTCTGTCCGTTAAACAAGCAACCCTGGGGTCGGGGGCCCAACCACAGGACTAGACTGTCCAGGCCTGTCCAATTAACTGCGCAGTTATGTGGGAGATCGTCCGTACCTGTCCGTCATCATAGAAGGCATCGCTACCACTGCTTTGGTAGACACTGGATACCAAGTGACCACCATCCCAAGTATCCTTTACTAAAAGTTCTGGTCTAAACTAGACTAACTATCATAGCTACCAATGGGTTGCCTGTAAATATAGCAGGGCATCGGGAGGTAGCCATAAAGGTGGGAGGGTGTAATTAAAGAATCAAGGACTCATTGTGATTGAGACTAATCCTAATGAGACATGTGATATTTGGTAGAAATATAATGGTTAATTGTTTAGATGAAGTGGTGTTTTTGCTTCAACAGAGTGCAGATACTGCTACTCCAGGAGAGAGGAGGGTTCTTCAGAAGGAGATCCGAGCCCTCATGTACCAGCAACAGGTAACTTTAACAAGTGGTGAAATTGTTAGTGTATGGGTAACAGACCCAATTCCTATTGTAGTGCCACCAAGAAGTGAAATGATGATCTGGTATCGGGCAGCAGTAGGCCTCAGAGGGCAGGACTACCAAGCTGTAGTGGAGCCAGTGATGTCTGACAGTAGTCCTACACTCCTGACAGCCAGGCGGGTGGTTGATGTACGAAAAGGAAGGGTCCCTGTACGTGTACTGAACTATGGTGACGATGAAGTAAAGTTGCCAAGGTATTCCACTGTTGCAAAACTGTACCATGTAGATAACAACTCAATACATGAAGCTGAATCACTAGATCAGACAGTATCAGATGAGCCTCACAACTCCAAGAAGCAGTTAGAGAAATGGTGTCAGGAGCTCCATGTAGTAGTATTTTATTCTCAGGCACACAAACAAAGATAAAAGATGATGTTGCAGCAAAAAGTTTTCTTATTTCTACGGTCAGTCACAGTTGATAACGTTTCGGCTCTCTGCCTTTCTCAAATCAAAACTGACATTGTTATATAAACAAAAAAAGTTTTGATGAGAACAAGATCATGCAAAAAGAAAGTACCGTAACATCGCACATAAGACAATCCATCAGCAAACTTTATTATATGATATTATGATCTTTTGTGTATGAAGTTAAAGGCATACTCAGGTCCAAAAATAAATTACCTATGATCAAATGTAGTGATTACTAATTTCATAAAATCTGATGTTCAATGACAGATGCTGCAAGGTCTAATAGGACACCTGCAGATATAATGCATAACAAGAGAAATGTCAAAATACATACACACATACTCTATGGTTATAGAGAAAATATATAGATGCATACCTTATGGTGGAGGTAGCAAGATGTGAGAAAAGAGAAGAGGATCTCTGAAATGGTGGAGAGATGCCTTCTTAAGGTTGCTATGAAATACCCATGGAAAGAAATTGGCAAAAAATTAAATAGACAGAGAAGAAATCGGGTTAAGGTTGAATTATGAGATCAAACAAAGTTCATTCAGAGAGGAATCAATCTCTCTGCATCTCATTATTAAATAGGTAGGCTATACCTCTTCAAATCAACATTAAAGTGCAATCCTTATTGAGTAATAGAAGCTCCCGGTATACAGGAACCAGGAAGCCGCCGCTAAACCCGCCCCTCACTTATTTAATGAAGTATACGGCGTTCAGCCGTCACACCCACAGCCACAACCCGCACGGTAGGCACAGGATAAGGACACACTGGCGGCCCCTCTGCAGACTTAATGACTGCTCACTTTGTCTCTTTCTCTCCTTCCTTCCACCAGAGACCGGGAGCTTTGGCCACATAAGGTATAGATCTACACTATTGAATGAGGCACACTTTGTATTGGGGACTTAAGGCCCTCTCACACATAATGATATTGTTAGAGAGATCGTTGTAACTGTGACATTACAACGATCTCTCCAGCGATGTTGCTATGTGTGACATCTAGTAACGATCTGGCCCCTGCTGTGAGGTCGCTGATCGTTACATTCTGCTCTGGGTCATTTTTTGATTGTTGGTTTCCCATTGGTCAGCACGCATCGCTGCGTGTGACAGCGAGAAACCAGTGATCAGTGACCTCACTGGCTGGTAACTATGATTAATTGCCTAGATACCCACAGTTTATCATAGTTACCAGCTTTCTTGCTGCTTACAGGCAGTGAAACCAGGGCAGGATGCTGGTAACTATGATAAACACCGGTTATCCAAGCAGCGCGCGCTGTCTAGATACCCGCTGTTTATCATAGTTACCAGTGTTCTCCCTGCTTAGCGCTGCCTTACAGGCATCTCTAAGCAGGGAGGACGCTGACATCGACTTTAGCGATGTGGGAGGTGGCTCCCATGCCCCTGATTGCTGGGGATCGCTGGAGAGGTCCTTATGTGTGACAGGACCTTTAGTAACAGCACAAGATGTAAATCTTTGTTTACTCTGTTTTCAGCCTGCACCTGAAATAAAGGGATGGAATTAGGGATGAGCGAGTATGCTTGTCACTACTCGGTACTCGCTCGAATATCTCGATACTCGGGGTACTCGGCGAGTACTGAGTAATCTCGCGATACTCTTGCTATGCTCAGGGTCCACCACCCTGCATGTTGGTGCTCTTTACAGAGCCAGCCACATGCAGGGATTGGCTGACAGACACTGTAATGCCACAGCCATGTTGGTTGTGGCATTACAGTGATTGGCTGGCTGCACAGCGTCATCAGGTCTTTATAAGACCTGACCGCGCTGTGCTCGTCACTCTGCTTCACAGACAGTAAGTGTAGGGAGAGCTGCTGCTGATTGAGGGACAGATTTGTGGCCTTTCAGCTAGTGTAGGCGCAGGGCTGCCAATTTAATTACCACAACAGTCCTTCTGAAGACTAATAGAGCTGTATACAGGCAGGTGGGGAGGCAGGGTACATAGCAAACTTTGTTGTGCCAGTTTACCAGCCTGCATCACATCTGGGGCTGGTGTACAGGCTGGAAATCTCATCCATCCCAAAACAGTGCTTTTAGGGATTAATTTAGCTCTCTATAGGCAGGAGTAGGTTTTAGCGCAAATTAGGATAGAAAAGACTCGCTATTCTCGTCAGCATTTGTGTCTGACCAGTCCACCTGCAGGGCCTTAATCTCTAATCTCAGTGTCGTGCTAAAAATCAAATCTTGTCTGCACTCATTTAGCATCTTAGTGTAGCTACAGTAGGTTGCAGCATAAATTAGGATACGCCTAAAAACTCGCTATTCTCGTCATCGTTTGTGTCTGACTAGTCCACCTGTAGGGCCTTATCTCTAATCTCAGTGTCATTCTAAAAACCAACTTTTGTCTGCATTCATCTAACATTGTGTGTAGGTTGTAGCGTAAATTAGGATACGCCAAAAAATTTGCTATTCTCGTCAGCGTTTGTGTCTGACCAGTCCACCTGCAGGGCCTTAATCTCTAATCTCAGTGTGCTGCTAAAAAACATTTCTTGGACGCCTTCATTTAGCTGTATACAGTCAGCACAACATTGAAAATGCGCAAGGCCGGTGGCAAGGGACAAGGAACTGGACGTGATGGTGGTGCAGGCAGAGGCCGAGGCCGTGTGCAAGCTCGAATTGCGCCACGACAAACGCCCACATCATCTCGCTTGACCTTCCTGTCCCAATTTCTAGGGGACCGCAGCAGTACTCCACTATTACACCAAGACCAGTGTCAACAGGTTGTTGGATGGATAGCGGATAATGCTTCCAGTCAGTTTGGCACCACCACAAATACCCTGTTTTCCACACGGTCAAGTGTCAGTAGCCGTGAGACTGGACCGCACATTCCACACCTTGATACTCCTTCCTCCCACTATGCCGAGTGTCCGGCCCCAGACATAACTGATCCCACACTTGGACACTCTGAAGAGCTGTTCACTTATCCATTCGTAGGTTCTGGCCTCTCGCCAGCTCCAGTTGAAGTGGGTCATGAGGAGATTGTATGTACCGATGCCCAAATATTTGAGCAGCCACGGTCTTACGAAGGCAACAGTGGGAATGTGTCTCAACAAGAGGTGGACGATGATGAGACACAATTGCCAGAAAGTCAGGAGGAGGACCAGGGTGCGGAAGTGGAAGACGACGTGGTGGATGATCCAGTAACTGACCCAACCTGGCAGGAGGACATGCAGAGCGAGGACAGCAGTGCACAGGGGGAGTTAGGCGTAGCATCACAACAGGCCGGAAGAAGCAGGGTGCTGTCCACAGGCAGAAGGCAGGCAACCGTTCCCCGGAATAACAACACGAGTGAAGTTGCCAGTACAACTGTTAGGTCTTCCCGAGTCTGGCTGTCTTTTAAGGTGTCTGCAGATAATTCGAAAAAGGCCATTTGCAACACCTGCCATGCCAGCATCAGCAAGGGTAGCAAAACTAGCAGCCTGACCACCACTAGCATGATCAGGCACATGGCAGCAAAGCACCGGTCTTTGTGGGATGTACAGAAGATTCCATGAGCATTGTCTGCGGGTGACACCGCTGCGTCTTCCACTGTTGTGCGTGCAAGCCAATCCCCTGTCCATACTGCAGGTGAATATGCCTCCTGTCCATCACCTGTACTTGCACCAGCAGAAATAGCACCATCATCAGCCACGTCCTTGTCCCAGCGCAGCGTTCAGTTATCCATACACCAATCTTTGGAGACGGAAGCATTCCGCAACCTGATGGCGGCGGCTGTCCCACGTTACTCGGTCCCCAGCCGCCACTATTTTTCCCGGTGTGCCATCCCCGCATTACATAAGCACGTGTCACAAAACATCATACGTGCCCTGAACAACGCAGTTTCAGACAAAGTCCACCTAACCATGGACACGTGGACAAGTACTTGTGGGCAGCGCCGGTACATCTCGCTGATGGCACACTGGGTTAATATTCTGGAAGCCAGGACCCAGTCTGAGCTTGGGACGGAACACGTCCTTCCGACACCAAGGATTGCAGGCCCTAACTCAGTCAGGGTTTCACCCACAGTGTACATACAGCTCTGGCACGTCATGCTCCTCAGCCTCCTCCTCTTCCTCTACTTCACCCCCCACACCAGTCCCAAGCTGGAAGCACTGCAGCACTGCCTCGGCTAAGCGGTAACAGGCTGAGCTGAAGCTAATATGCGTAGGTGACAAACCCCACAATGCTGAAGAGTTGTGGACAGCTCTGAATCAGCAGGCAGATCACTGGCTCTCACCGCTGAACCTACAGCCAGGCATGGACGTGTGTGACAATGGCCGGAACCTTGTGGCGGCTCTGAGGCTAGGCGAGCTGACACATGTTCCATGCGTGGCCCATGTGCTCAACCTCGTGGTTCAGCGGTTTATTAAATCCTACCCGGAGCTGTCTGATCTGCTCGTCAAAATACGCCGCCTGTGTGCCCATTTTAGAAAGTCACCTACTGCTTCTGCCGGCCTTGCCGGCTTTCAGCGGCGTTTGCAGCTTCCGGCTCACAGACTGGTGTGTGATGTCCCCACGCGTTGAAATTCCACAGTGCACATGTTGGTTAAGATTTGTGAGCAGAAGAGGGCAGTTTTTGAGTACCAGCATCAACTAGGCCATCGGTATACAGTTCAAACTCCACACATAAGACCTCAGGAGTGGACATGGATGTCCGACATATGTACCGTCCTCCAAAACTTTGAGGACTCTACCAAGATGGTGAGCGGTGATGACGCCATCATTAGCGTCACCATCCCGCTTCTCTGTCTTCTAAAACGCTCTCTGCTCAAAATCAAAGAGGATGCATTGCAGACGGAGCATGATGAATTGCAGCAAGAAACCGTACTGGGTGATTACACACAGCCCAGCCTCATCTCATCCCAACGTGCATTGGAGGAGTATGATGTGGAGGAGGAGGAAGAAGAAGTGAAGCTACTTTCATGCGGAATTGACGGTAATACATGCACAACCGTCAGACCGTCGGTTGAGCGTGGACGGCCAGAGGACAGGGGAGAGGAGGAGGAGGATGAGGTCAGCATGGCCAGTCATGCTGTTGGTGAGGACCAGGGGCAGACTGGCCCAGGTGGCAGGGGGGCAAGTGCCCCCTGGGCTGGTGGTATAGCCCTCATCTAGGACTGCCCCCCCCCCACAGAAATGGGCCGGCTGGCGGCACCTTTCGGCTGGCGTTGTGAAAGAGCACCCAAACCCCCACCCCGGACTATCAAAAAACTCTGACAGCAAAGCCCACTCCCCCGCCCCCCTCCCTGGTCCTCACCCAAGGGCTGGCAGAATAAGTCTGCCACCCTGAGTTTGAATCGTCAGCCAGCCCCTGGTGAGGACCCTGGAGTCTTGCCCATTAACAGTCTGGCGCACATGGCTGACTTTATGTTACGCTGCCTGTCTCGTGACCATAGCGTTATCAAGATCTTGGCGGACACTCATTACTGGTTGGAGACACTTTTAGGCTGCGTTCACACGCTGCGTATTTGTCGCGTTTTTTTTTTACGCGCGTATTTGGCGCGTTTTTTCCAGTGCTTATAATGGGGCCTATGGAAAAAAACGCGTGTTAAAACTGGAAAGAATTGACATGTTCATTCTTTTTACGCGCACTTTTTTTGCTCCAAAAACGCTGCATAAAATTACGCGACGTCTAAATTGCACAAAGTGAATGTCCATTCACTTTGCTAGGAAACGCAGACGCACATGCATTTTTGGGGCAAATACGCACGTAAATAAACGCGCCAAATACGCAGTGTGTGAACGCAGCCTTAGACCCACGCTACAAAGAGAACTTTATTTCTCTTATTCCCGAGGCGGAGAGGTCTACAAAAATGCTGCAGTACCAGATGGACATAGTTGCGGAATTAGTCAAAATATTCCCTTCTGAAAACGCTAGCGGCAGAGGTCACGATTCAGTGGACAACCAAGGCGTCTGACCGATAGAGGCACAAGTCCAATCCAGCAGAGGTAGGGGAACACTCTCAAAGATCTGGGACACTTTTCTCAGCACTTCCCGTACCACAGGACCTGAGGTGCGGGGTAGTGTCACAAGG
Source organism: Allobates femoralis (assembly GCA_033576535.1). Lineage (NCBI taxonomy): Eukaryota > Metazoa > Chordata > Amphibia > Anura > Aromobatidae > Allobates > Allobates femoralis. Next base: position 52,793 of record JARQOC010000614.1, on the reverse strand, counting down.
ACTGCAAAGTTTGCCAAGATACTGAGGGAGTACCTTGCCGATCGTACTAAAGTTCTCCTAGACTCCCCTGTGCCTTATAATTATTGGGTATCAAAGCTGGACACGTGGCAGAAATTGGCTCTCTACGCCTTGGAAGTCCTGGCCTGCCCTGCCGCTAGCATTTTGTCAGAGCGTGTTTTTAGTGCCGCAGGTGGAATCATTACAGATAAACGCACCCGCCTGTCAACTGAAAATGCTGATAGGCTGACTCTGATCAAGATGAACAAGGGTTGGATTGGGCCTGACTTCACCACACCACCACCAAATGATAGCAGAATTTAAATTTTGTGTCGGTAGATTGCCATGCGCCTCTGCACACCCACACATCGGTACACACTTCATGTCTTTGGCTACTTGCTGTACTGCTCCTCCTTCTCCTCATCCGCCACCATCATATGATCAGTGTGACCGTGGTTCATGATGCCACAAAACCATGATTTTTTACATCATATTTATGATGATGATGACCCTAACCGTTCAAAAGTTAGGCATTAGTTTCATGTATACCCCCCAGGGGTAAATGTTTTAGTCCATGCTTTCAGAATGGGCATTACAAATACAGGAGACCAGCTCCTTTGTAATGTGAACAATTTTTAGAGGTTCTCCTCCATGTTTCTTCCCAGGGGCATTGCAATGCCTCACAATTTTTGGCAGCCCTTCCTAGGGCAATCCTACAAAATACCCACTTCCTTATAATGGGCACATTATTTAAAGAGGCCCTCATGCACGCCTCTATCCAGGGGCATTGGGGTGCCTCCCAATGTGTAGCAGCTCTGCCTAGGGCATTGCTACAAAAGATATTATAAATTTAAATTATATGGGGAGTATGGGTATATAAAGATTTAATAATAATAACCCCAAATATATATATATTAAAGTACTTTATTTAGTCAAAAAATGTAAAAACACACCACAAATCACAGTGAATTAGTGAAATAGTGATTTAAAAAATCATATCAATGTCCAATCTGGCTGTCATCCTACCAACAGGGTTTACAGATTATTGCTTTCCCTGCCTAACAGCGGAGTTTTGTTTCACCCTAATTTGTACTGGTGTCCCCGCTCCCCGCAGGCTTGCCCTCTACTGCCTAACGTCTAAATTTGACTAAATGTTAGACTGTGGGTCAAACAATCTAATTCATTCCTCTAGTTGGGGGATGACACTCAATGCCAGTGCATTCTAATGTTTAGTTAAAAATAACACACTTGTCATCATCAACCACAAGATTATACATAGTACTGGTTATCCAAGTCTGCCGGTGTTTTTTCTCTAGTCCGTCTGACTTCTCTTTCATACTGTATTTCAAATCTTGTATTGATGTTGTATCCACTTCCTCAAGTAGCAGCCTCGACGCGTTTCTCCCTCACGGTCATATCCGTAATCCGGGTTCATCAGGAGGCAAAGCAGGATACACAGAGATTTGGAGTGTGTCTACACAATCATCTGTCAGTTAAATGGATTCTCTCATTCAGTTATATGTGATAAATTTCTTCCAGATAATTATAGCTGGTCTCACGTCATTATATAACATGTGAACCCTTTTCACCAGTTCGCAGGGTGCATTAGGGGTCCGTTCTACCCTGTGACACAGCAAGAAGCCCAGGGATAACATGTGGTCTCTATGAAACATTTATTCATCTGAAAGAGGGATACACTTGGTTGGATTGTTGAAGGGATATGCTCATTCATCCCCTATATCAGGATCATATCTATGGGATCCTAGAGTAGAAAGGACCCCTAATGCACCCTGCGTACTGGTGAAAAAGGTTTGCATGTTATATAATGACTAGTGATGAGCGAGTACTAAAATGCTCGGGTGCTCGAAGCTCGGGCCGAGCATCCCGAGATACTCGTGTACTCGGCTCGAGTAACGAGCCCAATGTTATCCTATGGGAGACACGAGTATTTTTATGAAATGACTGCCGGCTGCCTGGAAAAAACCCTAAAAATTTCACAAAAGTCTCAGAAGAGTGCTGAAATGACATGGCAACACCATGGGGAAGACCCCTGGAAGCATTTCTCACTCAAAAGTCACAGCTGTGAACAATGTTGTCCGAGTTTCACGCCAATTTTACGGAGTGTCCAGAAAACCTTCCAAAATGACACCAAAATGAATATTTATGGTGGAAATGTTAAGGGCACATACCCAATAGTGAGATACAGCTGGTGTATGTCACTTTTTGTGATTACATAAAAGATTTGACGTGAAAACATTGTGCGACACTCCGATGACCCTGACAAGAGACGTACCTGAAGCCCTGTCTACAAATAAAGTGCCCATTTTGAGGAACTGGGTCTATAGTAGTATCTTCCATTGCAAGGGCAGTCAAAAATTTGGAGGTTCACCAATGCCCCTGGATACAGACATGCAGGATGGCCTGTAAACAAGAACTGGGTGTATTTTAGTATAGCCCTTTGGTCAGGGCAGCCAAAAATTGGGAGGCTCCTCTTTGTCCCTGGATTGAGACGTGCAGGAGGGCCTGTTAAGAACAGGGTGTATTGTAGTATAGCCCTTTGGTCAGGGCAGCCAAAAATTCGGAGGTTCAACAATGACCCATGCTTACAGACATGTAGTAGGGCCTGTAACCCTCAAGTGGGTGTATTTTAGCCTAGGTCTTTGGCAAGGGCAGCCAAAAATTGGGAGGTTCAACAATGACCCATGCATTCAGACATGTAGTAGGGCCTGTAACCCTCAAGTGGGTGTATTGTAGTATAGCCCTTTGGTCAGGGCAGCCAAAAATTGGGAGGCTCCTCTTTGTCCCTGGATTGAGACGTGCAGGAGGGCCTGTTAAGAAGAACAGGGTGTATTGTAGTATAGCCCTTTGGTCAGGGCAGCCAAAAATTCGGAGGTTCAACAATGACCCATGCTTACAGACATGTAGTAGGGCCTGTAAGCCTCAAGTGGGTGTATTTTAGCCTAGGCCTTTGGCCAGGGCAGCCAAAAATTAGGAGGCTCCACATTGTCCCTGGATAGAGACGTGCAGGAGGGCCTCAAAACTCAAAATTTTTCACATTGAAAAGATGCGGGTATCCTGTCTTTGTAATGCCCATTCAAAAAGAATGGGCATAAAAATTTACCACTAGGGGTATACCTGAAACAACAGCCAAACTATTGTAACGGTCATCATGGTGGCACATGAGGAGAAGGAAGAGCAGTCCAGCGATTAGCCAAGGAATAGGAAGACGACGTGGTGGATGATCCAGTAGCTGATCCAACCTGGCAGGAGTATATGCAGAGCGAGGACAGCAGTGCACAGGGGGAGGGAGGCATAGCATCCCAACAGGCAGTACGAAGCAGGGTCGGGTACGCAGGCATAAGGCAGGCAACCGTTTCCCGGAACAACAACACGACACAAGGTGCCTGTGCAAATGTTAGGTCTTCCCGAGTCTGGCAGTATTTTCAGTTGGCTCCAGATGACTCTAAAAAAAGGCCATTTGCAACACCTGCCATGCCAGCATCAGCAAGGGTACGAAAAGTAGCAGCCTGACCACCACCAGCATGATCAGGCACATGTCAGCCAAGCACCCGACTTTGTGGAAAGTACAACAGAGTCGAGGAGCGGTGCTTGCTGATGTCACTGCTACGTCTTTGCCTGTTGTGCGTGCGAGCCAATCCCTGTCCATGCTTTCCGCGAACAAGCCTCCGGCCCTGCACCTGAAGTTGCCCACGTACAAATTACACCACCATCAAGCACGTCCTTGTCCCAGCGCAGTGTTCAATTATCCATTCAGCAAACATTTGAACGGAGGCGCAAATACGCTGCCAACGCCCCACATGCCACAGTCCTGAATGATCACATTTCGCGACTCATTGCGCTACAAATGTTGCCTTTCCGGCTGGTGTAGACAGAAGTATTCTGCGACCTGATGGCGGCTGCTGTCCCACATTACTCGGTCCCCAGCCGCCACTATTTCTCCAGATGTGCCGTCCCCGCATTGCATAACCACGTGTCCAACAGCATCACACGTGGTTAGAACATAGAAAATTACCACATGTAATGCCACAGCAGCAGCACTATGTGCTGTAGTGCTGTGGCGACAACTCTTAATTTTAAGCATTAATAAGAGAACAGGAGTTGAAACAAGCAAGAGTATATCATCCGTTACGTTTTTTTATTTATAGTGATAAAAGGCATTTGGTAAGAATATAGACACTGACAATGGACAATGCTAGCAGCACACAGCAATACAAAAGCAATGAAGTAGTTCGATTTTTGTGGTAAAGAGAATTACAAATGTTAACAAAACGGATACAGGACAGGTACATAAGGTTATATGCACGTAAAAAATGGGGGTAGCGCAGTACCCTCAACACTCAGACTGCTGTTACAGGTATAAAAAACCAATAAACAATACAGAAATTATAGTTGATAGGGCATAAAGAGTCCACTCCCATAGAGGATTGTAACTGCCTGCTTGTAATGAAACATAGTAAAGCTTCTACATGATACACAGGGAGCCCTACATCATACTACACATTGCACATACCCATTAAAGTGCTGGTGCTGTTTAGCAAAGGGAGTACCCCTGAGTGTAGGAGAAAGATCCGCCCAACAGCTGTTTCATGGACCCGAAGGTCCACTTCCTCAGGGGACAAGGTAAGGAAAGAAAGAGGGTGCCAGGTCTCCCAGTCCAAGTTGTGTCTTGGACTGAACAACCCTGAAGCCCTGAACAACGCTGTGTTTCAGCCAAAGTCCATCTAATAATAATAATACAGCTTTATTTATATAGCGCCAACATATTACGCAGCGCTTTACAATGTAGGGTTAGAGTACAGAAAATATAATACAGTAAGTAATATCAGTAGAGAACAAATACAGTAGAATAATTGGATACAAAACAATAGGCATAGAATCAATGTAAAAAAGAAAATACAAAAAATAAAGCAAGAAATGAAGGTGACCCTGCTCAAAAGAGCTTACAATCTACAACGGGATAGGGGTTGCACAAGGTACAGGGGCTTATTGCACTGATGGTCCAGGCATCTCGAGGAAATGGGGCATAGAACTAAGCTTACATGGATGGTCATTATACAGTCTGTGTAGACCTTTTTGGTTTGGTGGAGTTTGTAGAAGAGTAAATGTCCAGAGGGATAGCCCACTATCTACAGTACAAAGGACTTCTATTAGGGAGTATGATAGGCCGCCTTAAAAAGATGCGTTTTTAGGGATCGTCTGAAGCCATGCAAGTTGTGGATAGTCCTGATTTCTTTTGTTAAAGCATTCCAGAGGTTTGGTGCAGCTCTGGAGAAGTCTTGGAGCCGGGAGTGGGAGGATCGGATTATTACCGATGTCAGTCGAAGGTCATTTGAGGAACGTAGAGTGCGAGTGGGGTGATAGACAGAGATGAGGGAGGAGAGGTAGGGGGGTGCTGCACTGTGAATAGCTTTGTGGGTGATAAGAAGCAATTTGAATTTGATGCTGTAGTATACGGGCAGCCAGTGCAATGACTGGCACAGAGCAGAGGCATCTGAGTAACGATTGGCCAGATGGGTGATCCTGGCTGCTGCATTAAGGATGGACTGGAGAGGAGAAACTCTGGTGAGGGGGAGGCCGCTTAATAGAGAATTGCAATAGTCAAGGCGGTAATGGATTAGGGCCACGGTGAGGGTTTTTGTTGTTTACAGGGTGAGAAAGGGACGGACTCTGGAGATATTCTTCAAGTGTAAGTGACATGAGCGGACGAGACATTGTGTGTGGGAGGAGAAGGAGAGATCGGTGTGAAACATAACACCCAGACAACGAGCCTGCTGCCTAGGCATTATCGTGGTGCCACAAACTGAGAGACAGATGTCCGATTTAGGGAGGTTAGTGGATGGGGGGAGCAGAAGAAGTTCAGTTTTGGAAAGGTTTAGTTTCAAATAGAGAGTGGACATGATATTGGAAACTGCAGCTAGACAGTCATTGCTGTTCTTTAATACCTCAGGGGTAAGGTCAGGGGCTGAAGTGTATAACCACAGACACGTGGACAAGTGCTTGTGGGCAAGGCCGCTACATCTCCTTGACAAAACACTGGGTTAATATTGTGGAGGCTCTGACATAGTCTGATCGAGGGACGGAACACGTCCTTCCCACACAAAGGATAGCAGGCCCTACCTCTGTCAGGGTTTCACCGACACTCTACAGCTCCGGAATGTCATGCTCTTCAGCCTCCTCCTCCTCCTCCTCCTGCTCATCCACTGTACCCTCCACACCAGTCCCAAGCTGGAAGCACTGCAGCACTGCCTCTGCGAAGCGGCAACAGGCTGTGCTGAAGCTAGTCTGCATAGGTGACAAACCCCACAATGCAGAAGAGGTGTGGACAGCTCTGAAACAGCAGGCAGATCACTGGCTCACACCTCTGAACCTAAAGCCAGGAAAGGTCGTGTGTGACAATGGACGGAACCTGGTGGCAGCTTTGAGGCGAGGCCAGCTGACGCATGTTCCATGTGTGGCCCATGTGCTCAACCTGGTGGTTCAGAGGTTTGTGAAGTCATACCCAGAGCTGTCTGAACTGCTGGTAAAGTTCGCCGTCTGTCTGCACATTTCCGCAAGTCACCTGCTGCTTCAGCCGACCTTGGCGGATTTCAGCGCCGTTAGCGTCTTACGGCCCACAGACTGGTTTGTGATGTCCCCACGCATTGGAATTCAACTCTGCACATGTTGGTCAGGATATGTGAGCAGAAGAGGGCAGTTGTTGACTACCTGCATCACCTAAGCCGTCGGGAAATGGTTCAAAATCCACACATAACACCTGAGGAGTGGAGATGGATGTCCAACCTATGTACCGTCCTCCAAAACTTTGAGGACTCCACCCAGATGGTGAGCGGCGATGACGCCATTATTAGCGTCACCATACCACTACTCTGCCTTCTAAAACAGTCTCTGCTGAAAAACAAAGAGGATGCATTGCAGGCCGAGCGCGATGACTTGGAGCAAGAAACAGTAGTGGGTGTGGGTGAAAACACAGAGTCCAGCCTCATCTCATCACAACGTGCAGTGGAGGACTATGACGAGGAGGAGGAGGATGAAGACATGGAGCAACTCTCTGGCCAAATTGAGGATATGACATGCACACCAGTCATACCCTCGATTCAGCGTGGCTGGCCAGAGGACAGGGGAGATGCGGAGGAGGAGGAGGAGGACAGCATGTTCAGTCATCGTGTTGGTCTGGATACTAAAGTGATGGCTGTTAAGAGTCTGGCGCACATGGCTGACTTTATGGTATGCTGCCTGCCTCGTGACCCTCGCGTTCAGAACATCTTGGCCGACAATCTGTACTGGTTGGCAACACTGTTAGACCCACGGTACAAGGAGAACTTTATGTCTCTCATTCCTGAGGCGGAGAGGTCAGCCAAAACGCAGCAGTTCCAGAAGGCCATAGTCACGGAAGTAGGCAAATCATTCCCCTCACAAAACGCTAGCGGCATAGGTCAGGAATCGGTGGACAACCAAGGCGTACGGCCGAGAGGGGCACAAGTCCAATCCGCCAAAGGTAGGGGAACAGTCTTTACGAGGTGGGACAGTTTTCTCAGCCCCTCACGTACCACAGCCCCTGAGGTGCGGGGTAGTGACACAAGAAATGCTAAGTTTGGTCAGATGCTGAAGGAGTACCTTGCCGATCGAACAACTGTACTGCGAGATTCCTCTGTGCCTTACAATTATTGGGTCTCCAAGCTGGACACGTGGCATGAATTGGCTCTCTACGCCTTGGAAGTCCTGGCCTGCACTGCCGCTAGCATTTTGTCACAGCGTGTTTTCAGTGCCGCAGGTGGAATCATTACTGATAAACGCAACCGCCTGTCAACTGAAAATGCTGACAGGCTGACTGAGATCAAGATGAAAAAGGGTTGGATTGGGCCAGACTTCACCACACCACCAACAAATGACAACTGAATTTAAATTTTGTAATGGGAATTTGCCATGTACCTCCACTGACCCATGGGTACACACTTCTGGACTTCCGAGTGTCCAAGTGTGGGATCAGTATTGTCCGTGGACGTGCACTCAGCCAGTTGGTAGGAAGGAGGATCAGGTTGGGAAATGTGCGGTGCAGTATCACGGCTACTGACAATTGACCGTGTGGAAGACAGGGTGTTTGTGGAGGTGCCAATCAGACTTGAAGCATTATCCGCTATCCAAATAACAAGCTGTTGACACTAGTGTTGGTTCAAGAGCGTAGTACTGCAGCGGCCCGAAAAATTTGGGACAGGACGTGTGAGCGAGTAGATGTGCCACTTTCTTGTTGCGAAATTAGTGCTTGCACACGACCTCGGCCTCTGCCTGCACCACCATCACGTTCACCTCCTTGTTCCTTGCCAACGCCCTTGCACATTTTGCTTGTATACAGCGACAACTGTCACAGGAGAGGATTTTAGTCCCTAACCTGTATCAAGGTATGACGTACACCAGTCTGGTGACTGTTCAGATCACAAGAGATTAGGATTTTAGTTCCCTAACCTGTATCAAGGTATGACGTACAACAGTCTGGTGACTTGAATGGTTTTAGGAGAGGATTTTAGTCCCTAAACTCTATCAAGGTATGACGTACAACAATCTGCTGACTTGAATGGTTTTAGGAGAGGATTTTAGTCCCTAACCTGTATCAAGGTATGACGTACAACAGTGTGGTGACTGTTGAGATGACAAGTTAGGATTTTAGTTCCCTAACCTGTAGAAAGGTATGACGTACAACAGTGTGGTGACTGTTGAGATGACAAGAGTTAGGATTTTAGTTCCCTAACCTGTAGAAAGGGTATGACGTACAACAGTGTGGTGACTGTTGAGATGACGAGTTAGGATTTTAGTTCCCTAACCTGTAGAAAGGTATGACGTACAACAAGTGTGGTGACTGTTGAGATGACGAGAGTTAGGATTTTAGTTCCCTAACCTGTAGAAACGTATGACGTACAACAGTGTGGTGACTGTTGAGATGACAAGAGTTAGGATTTTAGTTCCCTAACTTGTAGAAACTTATGACGTACAACAGTGTGGTGACTGTTGAGATGACAAGAGTTAGGATTTTAGTTCCCTAACCTGTATTAAGGTAGTACGTACACCTGTCTGGTGACTGTTTTGATGACAAGAGTTAGGATTTTAGTTCCCTAACCTGTATTAAGGTAGTACGTACACCTGTCTGGTGACTGTAATGGTTTGAAGAGAGGATTTTAGTCCCTAACCTGTATTAAGGTAGTACGTACACCTGTCTGGTGACTGTTTTGATGACAAGAGTTAGGATTTTAGTTCCCTAACCTGTATAAACGTATGACGTACAACAGTGTGGTGACTGTTGAGATGACAAGAGTTAGGATTTTAGTTCCCTAACCTGTAGAAAGGGTATGACGTACAACAGTGTGGTGACTGTTGAGATGACAAGAGTTAGGATTTTAGTTCCCTAACTTGTAGAAACTTATGACGTACAACAGTGTGGTGACTGTTGAGATGACAACAGTTAGGATTTTAGTTCCCTAACCTGTAGAAAGGTATGACGTACAACAGTGTGGTGACTGTTGAGATGACAAGAGTTAGGATTTTAGTTCCCTAACTTGTAGAAACTTATGACGTACAACAGTGTGGTGACTGTTGAGATGACAAGAGTTCGGATTTTAGTTCCCTAACCTGTATAAACGTATGACGTACAACAGTGTGGTGACTGTTGAGATGACAAGAGTTAGGATTTTAGTTCCCTAACCTGTATTAAAGTAGTACGTACACCTGTCTGGTGACTGTAATGGTTTCAAGAGAGGATTTTAGTCCCTAACCTGTATTAAGGTAGTACGTACACCTGTCTGGTGACTGTAATGCTTTCAGGAGACGATTTTAGTCCCTAACCTGTATTAAGGTAGTACGTACACCTGTCTGGTGACTGTTTTGATGACAAGAGTTAGGATTTTAGTTCCCTAACCTGTATAAACGTATGACGTACAACAGTGTGGTGACTGTTGAGATGACAAGAGTTAGGATTTTAGTTCCCTAACCTGTATTAAGGTAGTACGTACACCTGTCTGGTGACTGTTTTGATGACAAGAGTTAGGATTTTAGTTCCCTAACCTGTATTAAGGTAGTACGTACACCTGTCTGGTGACTGTTTTGATGACAAGAGTTAGGATTTTAGTTCCCTAACCTGTATTAAGGTAGTACGTACACCTGTCTGGTGACTGTTTTGATGACAAGAGTTAGGATTTTAGTTCCCTAACCTGTATTAAGGTAGTACGTACACCTGTCTGGTGACTGTTTTGATGACAAGAGTTAGGATTTTAGTTCCCTAACCTGTATTAAGGTAGTACGTACACCTGTCTGGTGACTGTAATGGTTTGAAGAGAGGATTTTAGTCCCTAACCTGTATTAAGGTAGTACGTACACCTGTCTGGTGACTGTAATGGTTTGAAGAGAGGATTTTAGTCCCTAACCTGTATTAAGGTAGTACGTACACCTGTCTGGTGACTGTTTTGATGACAAGAGTTAGGATTTTAGTTCCCTAACCTGTATTAAGGTAGTACGTACACCTGTCTGGTGACTGTAATGGTTTGAAGAGAGGATTTTAGTCCCTAACCTGTATTAAGGTAGTACGTACACCTGTCTGGTGACTGTAATGGTTTGAAGAGAGGATTTTAGTCCCTAACCTGTATTAAGGTAGTACGTACACCTGTCTGGTGACTGTTTTGATGACAAGAGTTAGGATTTTAGTTCCCTAACCTGTATTAAGGTAGTACGTACACCTGTCTGGTGACTGTAATGGTTTGAAGAGAGGATTTTAGTCCCTAACCTGTATTAAGGTAGTACGTACACCTGTCTGGTGACTGTTTTGATGACAAGAGTTAGGATTTTAGTTCCCTAACCTGTATTAAGGTAGTACGTACACCTGTCTGGTGACTGTAATGGTTTGAAGAGAGGATTTTAGTCCCTAACCTGTATTAAGGTAGTACGTACACCTGTCTGGTGACTGTTTTGATGACAAGAGTTAGGATTTTAGTTCCCTAACCTGTATTAAGGTAGTACGTACACCTGTCTGGTGACTGTAATGGTTTGAAGAGAGGATTTTAGTCCCTAACCTGTATTAAGGTAGTACGTACACCTGTCTGGTGACTGTTTTGATGACAAAAGTTAGGATTTTAGTTCCCTAACCTGTATTAAGGTAGTACGTACACCTGTCTGGTGACTGTAATGGTTTGAAGAGAGGATTTTAGTCCCTAACCTGTATTAAGGTACTAAGTACAAGAGTGTGGTGACTCTAATGGTCACAGAAAAGCTTGGATTCCAATCTGTATCACCCTGCCTAGATCCTCCTAGATTAGTCCTGAGAAGGACTGTTCTGGTCACTGGAAATCTTGGACTCCGATCTGGATCACCCTGCCTATGTCCTCCTAGATTAGTCCTGAGAAGGACTGTTGTGGTCAGCAGCAGTTTGCAGCCCTGATCCGGATCTACCTATGAGGGCCGCAAATCTGTCCCTAATCAGCAGCAGACACTCTCCCTACACTCACTGTCTGGATGGCTGTGTGCCAAGCACAGCGCGCCGGGAGTTATAAAGGCTCGGTCACGCTGTGCAGGGCGGCCAATCACTGCTATGCCACAACTAACAGGGCTGTGGCATTGCAGTGGTCTGTCAGCCAATCCCTGCACGTGGGTTGGCTCTCAAAAGAGCGCCAACATGGAGAGATGACGACCACGAGCACAGCAAGAGTATCGCGAGATTACTCGGTGCTCGGCGAGTCGCCGAGTACAGTGATACTCGTGCGAGTACCGAGTAGTGCCGAGCATGCTAGCTCAACACTAATAATGACGTGAGACCAGCTATACTTATCTGGAAGAAATTTATCACATTTAACTGAATGAGAGAATCCATTTAACTGACAGATGATTGTGTAGACACACTCCAAATCTCTGTGTATCCTGCTTTGCCTACTGATGAACCCGGATTACGGATATGACCATTAGGGAGAAACGCGTCGAGGCTGCTACTTGAGGAAGTGGATACAACATCAATACAAGATTTGAAATACAGTATAAAAGATAAATCAGACAGACTAGAGAAAAAACACCGGCAGACTTGGATAACCAGTACTATGTATAATCTTGTGGTTGATGATGACAAGTGTGTTATTTTTAACTAATCATTAGAATGCACTGGCATGGAGTATCATCCCCCAACTAGAGGAATGAATTAGATTGTTTGACCCACAGTCTAACATTTAGTCAAATTTAGACGTTAGGCAGTAGAGGGCAAGCCTGCGGGGAGCGGGGACACCAGTACAAATTAGGGTGAAACAAAACTCCGCTGTTAGGCAGGGAAAGCAATAATCTGTAAACCCTGTTGGTAGGATGACAGCCAGATTGGACATTGATATGATTTTTTAAATCACTATTTCACTAATTCACTGTGATTTGTGGTGTGTTTTTACATATTTTGTCTAGATAAAGTACTTTTATATATATATTTGGGGTTATTATTATTAATTATTTACATTACTACAAAAGACCCACTTCCTTATAATGCGCACATTATTTAAAAAGGCCCTCATGCACGCCTCCATCCAGGGGCATCAGAGTGCGACACATTTTTTGGCAGCCCTTCCTAGGGCAATACTACAAAAGACCCACTTCCTTATAAAGGGCACATTATTTAAAGAGGCCTTCATTTACGTCTCTTCCTAGGGGCATGGGAGGCCACACAATTTTTTGGAAAAAAATCTTTGATATAATCCAAAAAACTAACATCCACCAACTCTGTCTCACAAGTGGGTATGAGCCCTTAATATTTTCTCCATGAAAATCCATTTTGGTTTCATTTTGTAACGTTTTCTTGACAGTCTGTAAAAGTGACGTAATAGTCTGACAACATTGTTCACAGCAGTGACCTTGGAGTCTGAAATGCTTCCAGGGGTCTTCCCCATGCTGTTCCTATGTCATTTGAGCACTGTTCTGATACTTTTGTGAAGTGAGGGAAGGGGAAGGGAGTGGTTCACTCACATGTCTCCAGGATCCCGGTCAGCTTGCCAGATGGCTGGTTCCATCCATATGTAACGATAATATAGAAAGGATTTTGCCAGAGACCGTATTTCTATTTTCTTCCTTTATTTAGACGTATTAAAATGTACAGGACTGAACGCTGGACGCCTTTCGGGGACAGCACCCCCTTAGTCCTCAGCATGACAAATAAAAACATTCACAGATATTAAAGATAAATCTAACTCTTATAGTGCTTGGTTCAGAGCAATAGTGCATTCTCCGGGGTCATAGTGATCAACACATATTCATTTAAGGGCTAGAAAAAACATATAATAAAAGAGACCCTTATTGTGACATAAAAAACGTGTGTACCTTGTACCATACATATTTAATCATGTATTTTATTTTTCTTTAAATAATTATGTATGAAAATATGCATAATATTTGTACTCTCACTGAATTTTATTTTATATTTTTATTCTTCAATTCTGGTACATTATACTTATTATAGACTAGCTGTGAGCCCGATTCTAAAGAATCGGGTAGTCTAGAATCTATATATAGTTTGTTTAGTAATAGTTAGGGGAGTGCGGTGAAATTAATTGTGTGTATACAGGCAGCTCAGTGGGTAGCAGAGTATATGGTGGCTCAGTGGTTAGCAGTGAGTGGGGTGGGTGAGTGGTTAGCAGTGAGTGGGGTGGCTCAGTGGGTAGCAGTGAGTGGGGTGGGTGAGTAGTTAGCAGTGAGTGGGGTGGCTCAGTGGGTCAGCAGTGAGTGCGGTGGCTCAGTGGGTAGCAGTGAGTGGGGTGGCTCAGTGGTCAGCAGTGAGTGCGGTGGCGCAGTGGTCAGCAGTGAGTGCGGTGGCTCAGTGGTCAGCAGTGAGTGCGGTGGCTCAGTGGTCAGCAGTGAGTGCGGTGGCTCAGTGGTCAGCAGTGAGTGCGGTGGCTCAGTGGTCAGCAGTGAGTGCGGTGGCTCAGTGGTTAGCAGTGAGTGCGGTGGCTCTGTGTTCAGCAGTGAGTGCGGTAGCTCTGTGGTCAGCAGTGAGTGCGGTGGCGCTGTGGTCAGCAGAGGACGGCGGCTCTGTGGTCAGCAGAGGAGGGCGGCTCTGTGGTCAGCGCAGGAAGGAGGCAGAGTAATCAGCGCAGGACGGGGGCTCTGTGGTCAGCGCAGGACGGGGGCTCTGTGGTCAGCAGAGGAGGGCGGCTCTGTGGTCAGCGCAGGAAGGAGGCAGAGTGATCAGCGCAGGACGGGGGCTCTGTGGTCAGCGCAGGATGGGGGCTCTGTGGTCAGCGCAGGACGGGGGCTCTGTGGTCAGCAGAGGAGGGCGGCTCTGTGGTCAGCGCAGGAAGGAGGCAGAGTGATCAGCGCAGGACGGGGGCTCTGTGGTCAGCGCAGTACGGGGGCTCTGTGGTCAGCAGAGGAGGGCGGCTCTGTGGTCAGCGCAGGAAGGAGGCAGAGTGATCAGCGCAGGACGGGGGCTCTGTGGTCAGCACAGGACGGGGGCTCTGTGGTCAGCGCAGGACGGGGGCTCTGTGGTCAGCGCAGGACGGGGGCTGTGTGGTCAGCGCAGGACGGGGGCTGTGTGGTCAGCGCAGGACGGGGGCTGTGTGGTCAGCGCAGGACGGGGGCTCTGTGGTCAGCGCAGGACGGGGGCTCTGTGGTCAGCGCAGGACGGGGCTCTGTGGTCAGCGCAGGACGGGGGCTCTGTGGTCAGCGCAGGACGGGGGCTCTGTGGTCAGCGCAGGACGGGGGCTCTGTGGTCAGCGCAGACGAGGTGGGCGGAGCCGTGGCGGGAGTGACGCGAGGTGGGAGGAGCCGTGGCGGGAGTGACGCGAGCGAGGTGGGCGGAGCCGTGGCGGGAGTGACGCGAGCGAGGTGGGCGGAGCCATGGCGGGGGTGACATGAGCGAGGTGGGCGGAGCCATGGCGGGAGCCGTGTAGCCGGATGGCGGCGGGGTAAGTATACTGGAGTGTGTGTGTGTGTGTGTGTATGTGAGTGTGTATGTGAGTGTGTGTGTGCGTGTGTGTGAGTGTGTGTCTGTATGTGAGTGTGTGTGTGTGTGTGTGTCCCTAACGCACTTCCGTATGTTTGGCAGCCACGTCTTTGACGACGGAAGTGGCGCCGAATATGACGGAAGTGCGCTACGGCAATTATATATTAGATGTTATAAAACTTTATGTATTTGTTATAATATAATTATAGATTTTTACATATAAATCAATATCTATTTTAATATATATATGATAGTCCATTAGTCCTATAAATGCTCAATAGGAACAAAAGGAACAGGGATATCTAGGGGAAAATCCCTTAACACACATAAATTAAATAAATGAAGAATTGTCCACAGGAGTAAATTTAGGCATATTTCCAATGAAATATCTATTGATATGTGTATTGTCACATAGACCCGATTTTATCCGATTATATTTGATGCTATTCACAGTAAAAAACATAGAATTAGCAAGTGGATGTTCTGAGTGGATTTAATAAAAGTAGGACAAATCATTTCTGTAATTTAACCCATTGGGGGCACGGGTGTCTAAACGCAGAATCCAATGAAGTTCCCTATTATGAAGTAATCTACCCCCGTCCCCGCCCCTATACGGACGAGAAACACGTTCTATACCCTTTACAGTGAGAGATGTCAGATCTCCTGAATGAACATCCCTAAAATGGCGTGAAAGTCCTTTTATACCAGTTCTATAGGTGGCGGAATTGGGGTTTGCAGCGATAATATGTTCAGATAATCTCTTTTTCAATGTACGACCAGTGCAGCCCACATAATCCATATTGCATGAATTACATGGAGCCAAATACACAATGTGGGTGGTATTACAGTTGATATATGAAGAGATTTTGAACCTTTTACCTGTAAGTTTATTCTGGCATTCATTTGTGATATCAATGCGGTGACACAGATTACACTTTTTGCCAGCGCATTTGTAGGAACCACAACAAGTTAACCAAACAGGTTTTTTTGCGGGTTCACTACAATAAACGCTAGGTGAAATAATGTTTCCAATGGTGCACGATCTTTTAGCAACTGATCTCCATCCTCTTGAAAGTATGTGGCGTAATTTGTCGTCCTGATACAATATAGGGATGTATTTATCAATTACCGCTTTGATTTCTGTGAAATCTGTGCTGAAAGGGGTAATGAAAGTTGGTAAATCAGTATTTTCCTGTCTATGTTTCATTTTATTGTTGGCCAGCAATTCCTCCCTAATTTTGCAATCTACTATATTGCGTGCTCTCCTAATTGACCACTGCTTATACCCACGCTTACTTAGTCTTTTTGAAATTATCCCTGCCTCACGAATATAATTGCTGTTTCTGCTGCAGTTTCTTCTAGCATGAATCAATTCCCCAACTGGGAGATTCATTGTGACATGACGTGGGTGATACCTGTCAGCCCGTAAAACTGAGTTGCCACAGATGTCTTTCCTGAACAGCTTGGAACCTATAATGCCAGTCCTTGAATCCCCAAAAAGCTCCAGATCTAGAAACTGAGCTTCATTCTTATATTCCTGCATAGTAAATGCAAGATTATAGTTGCTGTTATTGAAGAATGTTAACAAATCATTTGGTGTGATCGAATCATGTTGTACGGCCGGCACGGGAGACACATCGACAGACCCATCCCAGATGATAATGGAAATGAAGGTGTGTCACGGTCCGCGCTGCTCCAAGCTCAAAAAACTCACAAATGAGTCAAAGTTCCATAAAGCAGATTTCCATTCTTTTATTCTCCTTCCTCCAACGCGTTTCGGCGCCCCACCTGGCCTCTTCCTCAGGTGGGGCGCCGAAACGCGTTGGAGGATGGAGAATAAAAGAATGGAAATCTGCTTTATGGAACTTTGACTCATTTGTGAGTTTTTTGAGCTTGGAGCAGCGCGGACTGTGACACACCTTCATTCCCATTATCATTCTGGATATCTCCACTGGACAGTGGTTGGTGGAGGTCCTGCAGCAGCCTGGAGTATTATACGCCTTCAAACCAGTTGTGGGGATCATAACTGGATCAAGTGAGTGGATCCACAGCACCATCTTGACATCCTGTAGTGTCACTAGTGATAGGGCACTATTGCGCCTCTTGTCCCCCACCCTTTTATATTTTTACACCATCCCAGATGAGGATGACGTCATCAATGTATCTCCTGTACCACCGCACACCACTCATTAGGGGACAGAGAGTACTGTATATATAGCTGTTTTCCCAATGCTGTACATATAAGTTCGCTAGCGACGGGGAGAATTTAGCCCCCATAGGACAACCCAGACACTGAATATAGAATTTGCCATCAAATTTAAAGAAATTACTAGCCAATAGATGTTCCAAACTCATTAACAGAAAGTCTTTGACGTTTTTATCAAAAACATCTGTATGCATTAGACGGTCTTGCACTACTTGGATGGCAAGATCATGTTTAATTGAGGAATATAATTGAGTGACATCCATGGTAATCCATGATGAGGTATCGCTCCACTTTAGGTGTTCAAAACATTGTAATAAATGCTTTGTGTCCCTAATTTTGCCTCTCAAGCCCTCCACCAATACCTGTAGTTTGCCATCAACCCACTCTGACAACCTTTCGTGCAAGGAAAAAATTCTGCAGTATTGCAAACTAATACATTGACATGGATCCGTCTTCAAACTACTTACTTAAGTGCCAGGAGGCCAGAGCAAAGAAAGTGGATTCAATCTTCACCAAAGGACGTGTGTTGGAAGATGCCGGATCTGACATAGGTAAAGCTTTTGCTGGTTTGGAAAAAGCCCTATTACAACATCTAAGGGTGTGGTGGGATCATGCTACTCTGAGCAATTATATTGCACATAACATGATTCCCAGAAGATTGAGATTAAAAAAGATCCCCACCAACCCTTTGGAGAAGATTTCATCCTGCAATGGAATAATATTCTCTCAGACTGTTCAACTAAGTTAATTCAGCTTATTATATCTGAAGAGTCAAAGAAACTGCGGGTGTTGGAGGAGAATGTAAATACACTCCAGGTTGAGGTCGACAAATTTAGTTCAGCAGACCAATTTGAGGAATTCAGCAACCGAATGTATAACCATGTTGATGAATTAGAAAAGAAAATAATGGAAACTAAAAAAACAAAATATGACCGGGATGTTAAAGATTATGACACCGATACTGTTTATCTATGGCGGAGGAATGGTCCTAGGACTCCAAAGAAAACTCAGAAAAAAACAAATAAACCGAAACAACCACATCGGGAATCACCTGACCAACATCCTCGCCCTATTTTGAGGAATCCTCCCAAGGGTAATAGCTCGCGCAATGTTAGCTTTTCCTCTCCACCTACTACCGTGGAAACGGAGGAGGATTCCCTCTACTTGGATGATGATGACGAAGATATCGCATACTCCACACGATATCACACACACAGTTTCTCATCAGCTCCATCCTCTTCAAAAAACGGTACGGAGAAGCATCAAAAACACGGCCGGAATCGACAGCCTCCAAAAAAGTGAGTGATAAGGACAATGACTTTACTGTGATTAACCTTTCTGCCTCAATCTTGTCTAATGATCAGATGTCTATCCTCGGAAAGGGTTTGAATTTTGTGCCTGCGACAAGGGGTAATTTATTCCAAACCATAAAGGATGTCAACAGATTTGTCCGCAGTCTTACGATCAAGAGACATTTTTTTGAGGACAGAGGGACTATCAATCATACCTCTGATGCGAGGTCTTCACATAACATCACCAGGTTGGATTGTTACCCTTTGCATCTTGAGATGAAAGAAATAATTTCTTTGAGTGATTCTTATGAGCTCAGTGGATATGTTGAGGAGGAACACTATAAAAGAATAAAAATGTGTGATGCAGCAGATAAATATTCCAACCCTCATTATGACCCTATAGCATCTCGAGTTCATGGAATGGACTCTTTCCAGGGAATTGTAGAGCAGGAGCTAAAGTTAATTAACCATCAATATGGTCAAGATGGCCTCCGTGCAGTGAGGACGTGCTGCCATGCACTCCTCACCATCCATCGCCATCTGGAGAACAGGCTGGCCACCGAGCTGCGGCCCACACCCCACTCTACAGGCCGCTGCTCTCTGCACCTGCCCATCCACCGGGCTACCCGACCGGACCCCTACCCACGCACGTGGGTCACCCAGGACTCGGCCCTACCAACGGCCCCAACACGCAGCACAGCCCTGAGCCAGCTTAACAACCGGCCGGAGCGCTCCCTTCCCACCCTCCTAAGGTGAGACCCATCCGCCTCACTGCCCCCGCTGCCCAAGCGTGAGACCGGCGGGACGCTCCCCAGCCCCGAGCCCGCGGCCTCCCGTACACGCGGGTCTCCAGCGCTCCTCCTGTCTCAGTGCAGGAGGTGCGCAGCATCACCGCTCCGGGCGCCGCTCCTACCCTCGGAGTGTGTGCGTGGGCGCCTGCGCTCAGGCAGAAGCCGCGGCCGAGTTCAGAGGCGAGGCGCCGCCCCCGCCGGTAACCGACCCCGGCCCGCACCGCTGCCTGAGACGCGGTACGACACTGCCCACCGCGATCCTGGCGCCGCGGTGAGTACTGGGCACCTGCCACTCTGCCCCTCTGCTGCTCCCCAGTCACCATCACTTGCCTAATCCCCCTATGGTGCCAGGGTCTCCTGTGCTCCCCCAGGACCTGCTGCTGTGCTCCCCCAGGGCCTGTTGCTGTGCTCCCCCAGGACCTGCTGCTGTGCTCCACCAGGGCCTGCTGCTGTGCTCCCCCAGGGTCTGCTGCTTTGCTCCCCAGGGCCTGCTGCTGTGCTCCCCCAGGGCCTGCTGCTGTGCTCCCCCAGGGCCTGCTGCTGTGCTCCCCCAGGGCCTGCTGCAGTGCTCCCCCAGGACCTGCTGCTGTGCTCCCCCAGGACCTGCTGCTGTGCTTCCCCAGGACCTGCTGCTGTGCTCCCCCAGGACCTGCTGCTGTGCTCCCCCAGGGCCTGCTGCTGTGCTCCCCCAGGGCCTGCTGCTGTGCTCCCCCAGGGCCTGCTGCTGTGCTCCCCCAGGGCCGCCACCATCCTCACGGTGCCTCTGACCCCTGCCTGCACAGGGCCGCCAACACCCTCACGGTGCCTCTGACCCCTGCCTGCACGGAGCCGCCAACACCCTCACGGTGCCTCTGACCCCTGCCTGCACGGAGCCACCAACACCTTGACTGTGCCTCTGACCCCTGCCTGCACTGCATCTCTGGCTGCACTACCCTCCAGGCTGCTTCTCACCCATGGTTGCACTGCATCTCTGGCTGCACTCCACTCCTGGCTGCCTCTCACCTGTGGCTGCGCTGCATCTCTGACTGCATTACCCTCCTGGCTGCTTCTCACCTGTGGCTGCATCCCATCTCACCCGCAATTATCATCTCACCTCACCCGTGGCTGCACCTCATCACACCCAGGGTTACACCTCATCTCACCTCAGCCGTGGCTGCACCTCATCTTGCCTCAGCCGTGGCTGCACCTCTTCTCGTCTCACCAGTGGCTGCACCTCATCTCATCTCACCAGTGGCTGCACCTCATCTCGTCTCACCAGTGGCTACATCTCGTCTCACCCGTGGCTGCACCTCGTCTCACCCGTGGCTGCACCTCGTCTCACCCGTGGCTGCACCTCGTCTCACCCGTGGCTGCACCTCGTCTCACCCGTGACTGCACCTCGTCTCACCCGTGGCTGCACCTCGTCTCACCCGTGGCTGCACCTCGTCTCACCCGTGGCCGCACTTCGTCTCACCAGTGACTACATCTTACCCCTGCTACATCTCACCCCTGGCTGTTTCTTCCCCCGACTGAACCCACCCCCGGCTGCATCTCACCCTCTGCTACACCTCAACCCTAGCTGCATCCCTTCCTCAGCCTGCATCTTATCCCTAACTGCATCTCCTAGATCCTCCCCCGGACTGCACCCCATCAATTGACCCTACCTCAACCACAACCACTCACCCATCACCGGGAACTTGCCCTTGCCACACCAGATCCCCGGCTACCTCGGACCTCACCCACCTCCCCTTCCCCTACTCACCCCACCATGTTTCCACTCCTTCTCACCTTCACTCCCATCCTCCTCCACTTCCTACTACCCCCACCCATCCCCCCACTGGGCAAAGAAATCCAACTCTCATCCTCCATCCTTCCTACCCACCTCACCCAATGCTCTGAACTATTCCCCCACTTTCAACCCACTATCTCTAGACGTACACGCCCACCACGCAAGCTCCCCTGTTCCCACCTCCTAACCCTCTCCCTGCTCCTCCTACTCTCCGGTGACATTTCCCCTAATCCTGGCCAACCCCACCATACCACCCCACTCTCCTCCACCCCACTCCATTGGCCCATCACCAACCCTCGCAACCCCCTTAACCTCCGTCCTATTCCCCCTATCCCTACTTCCCCCATCCCCCTACCCGGCGCACTCTGGAACGCCCGCTCGGCCCGCAACAAACTCACACTCATCCACGACCTTTTCATCTCCAGAAAACTCTCCTTCCTCGGCATCACGGAGACCTGGCTTACCCCCTCTGACACAACCTCCCCCGCTGCCCTCTCCTACGGTGGATTCACTCTCTCCCACACTCCCCGCCCCACCAACACCCGCGGCGGTGGCGTTGGCCTACTCCTGGCCAGCGACTGCTCCTTCTCCCCTCTTACCCCACCCCCCTTCCCCTCCTTCGAGGCACACTCCGTCCACATCTACTCCCCCTGCAACCTCCAACTAGCCGTTGTCTACCGCCCCCCTGGATCCCCCTCTACCTTCTTTGACCACTTCACAACCTGGCTCCTCCACCTCCTCTCCTCCGACATCCCTACCATCATCATGGGTGATTTCAACATCCCCATCGACACCCCTAAAGCCGCTGTCTCCAGACTCCTATCCCTCACCTCCTCTTTTGGCCTCTCCCAATGGATCTCCTCCGCCACGCACATTGGTGGCCACACACTTGACCTAGTCTTCACCCGCCTCTGCTCCCTCTCCGACCTTGCACACTCAACCCTCACCCATTCTGACCACAACTTACTGACCTTCTCGTCCCTCGTGCCCCCTGCCACGCACCCCCCCACCCGCACACTCCCCCACCCCCACAGAAACCTTAAGCTCATTGACTTCCATTCACTCTCAGAATCCCTCCTCCCCCTCTCTGACTTGGCCTCTTCTCACGACGCTGACTCTGCCGCCTCCCTCTACAACTCCACTCTCACCTCAGCCCTCGACCAGGCTGCTCCTCTCACATTTAACACAACACGATTACAACGACAATCATGGCTCACGACTCTCACCAAGAAACTCCGACGGATGACTAGGGCAGCCGAGCGGAAATGGAAGAAGTCCCACTCCGCAGAGCACTTTGCCCTATACAAGCGTTCCCTCAATACCTTCAAGACTGCCCTCGACTCCGCAAAGCAAGCCTACTTCTCCTCCCTAATTACCGCCCTGTCTCACAACCCCAAACAACTCTTCAAAACCTTCAACTCCCTACTTCGCCCCCCTGCACCTCCTCCCTCACCTCTCATCTCCGTTGACGACTTCGCCACCTTCTTCAAAGACAAAATTGACAAACTCAGACAAAGCTTTGACCCACACTCCCCTCGCCCCATCCCACCTCCTGCCCATCCCCCCCCACCCAAATGCAGTTTCACCCCCATGACTGAGGACCACCTCTCCTCCCTTCTATCACGATCGCACCTCACCACCTGCGCCCTTGACCCACTCCCCTCCCACCTCATCCCTAACCTTACAACAGTCCTCATCCCTGCCCTGACACACCTCTTCAACATATCGCTCAAATCTGGCACATTCCCCTCACTTTTCAAGCACGCCCTAATCACGCCCATCCTAAAAAAACCATCCCTCGACCCTACAACAGTCTCCAACTATCGCCCCATATCTCTTCTCCCGTTTGCCTCAAAACTTCTTGAACAGCACATCCACTCCGAACTGTCCTCCCACCTCTCTACCTATGCTCTCTTTGATCACCTTCAATCCGGCTTCCGACCGCACCACTCCACCGAAACAGCCCTAACCAAAGTCACTAATGACCTTCTGATCGCCAAGAGCAAACGACATTACTCCGTCCTCATCCTTCTCGACCTCTCTGCTGCCTTTGATACTGTTGACCACTCCCTCTTACTCCAAATCCTTGAATCTCTTGGAATTACTGACCTGGCCCTCTCCTGGATCTCCTCCTACCTGACGGGCAGGACCTTCAGCGTCACCCACTCACACACCACCTCTCTCGCCCCACCCCCTTACCGTAGGTGTCCCCCAAGGCTCGGTCCTGGGACCACTACTCTTCTCTATTTACACCCTCGGCCTAGGCAACCTCATCGAGTCACATGGCCTCCAATACCACCTCTACGCCGATGACACTCAGCTCTACCTGTCTGGCCCCGACATCTCCTCTCTTCTATCCAAAATCCCTCCATGCCTATCCGCCATTGCATCCTTCTTTTCCACCCGCTTCCTCAAACTCAACATGGACAAGACAGAATTCATCGTCTTTCCCCCTCACAACCCTCCCCCCCTTCCTGACCTATCCATCACCGTCAGCGACTGCACCCTCTCACCCGTCCCCCATGCCAAATGTCTCGGGGTAACCCTCGACTCCTCCCTCTCCTTCAAGCCCCATATCCAAGCCCTCGCCACCGCCTGCCGACTCCAACTAAAAAACATTGCCCGCATCCGCTCCTTCCTTGACCACAACACAGCTAAGACACTTGTCCATGCCCTCATTATCTCCCGCCTGGACTACTGCAACCTCCTATTCACCGGCCTCCCTGCCTCCTCCCTTGCACCGCTCCACACCATCCTCAACTCTGCTGCCCGGCTCATCAACCTATCTTCCCGCTACTCCCCTGCCTCCCCTCTCCGCCAAGCCCTCCACTGGCTCCCCATCCCCCAGCGATCTCGCTTCAAAACCCTAACCCTGACCTACAAGGCCATACACAACCTGTCCCCTCCCTACATCTCCAACCTGGTCTCCCGCTACCTCCCTTCGCGCACTCTGCGCTCCTCCCAAGAACTCCTCCTCTCAACCCCCCGCATCTCCACCTCCCACAACCGCACACAGGACTTCTCTCGTGCTTCTGCCAGACTCTGGAACTCCCTCCCCATCACATCAGACACTCCCCTACCCTGGGAACCTTCAAGAAAAACCTGAAGACCCACCTCTTCCTACAAGCCTATAACACACTGAGACCCACTGCATCATCTCACCTCCCCCTCCTACTGTCTCCCTCCCCACCCCCTTTAGACTGTGAGCCCTCGCGGACAGGATCCCCGACCCTACTGTACCCGTATGACTAATTGTGATATGTCATCGTTTGTGTCTACCCTCCAAATTGTAAAGCGCCATGTACCCTAATGGCGCTATATAAATACCTATTAATAATAATAATAATAATAAAGTTATTGTTAGATAGCAGGATCTCCATGAAAGATAACATTACTGAAAATGAGAGACTTGCTATAAAACAACTTAAAAACAACAACAATATTGTGGTCAAAGATTCGGATAAAGGCGGGTCTGTGATTGTTTTAGATTCTGGTTTATACAGAAAAATAGTTTTTGATATACTTAATGATACGACCACATAACGGCCTTTGTCTGAAGCTCCCACCCTTATTTTCTCTGAGAAACTAGATCGCCTCCTTTGTGAAGGTGAGTCTATGGGAGCCAGAAGTAAGAAAACAAAGGAATACCTCAATGTCTCAAATCCTACCTGCCCTGTCTTTCATGCCTTCCCCAAGACCCACAAGGGAGCCTTTCCGCCCCCTCTTAGACCGATCGTGGCAGGAATTTTTTCCTTGCACGAAAGGTTGTCAGAGTGGAATGATGGCAAACTACAGGTATTGGTGGAGGGCATGAGAGACAGAATTAGGGACACAAAGCATTTATTACAATGTTTTGAACACCTAAAGTGGAGCGATACCTCATCATGGATTACCATGGATGTCACTCAATTATAGTCCTCAATTAAACATGATCTTGCCATCCAAGTAGTGCAAGCCTGTCTAATGCGTACAGACGTTTTTGATAATAACGTCAAAGACTTTCTGTTAATGAGTTTGGAACATTTATTGGCTAGTAATTTCTTTAAATTTGATGGCAAATTCTATATTCAGTGTCAGGGTTGTCCTATGGGGGCTAAATTCTCCCCCATCGCTAGCGAACTTATATGTACAGCATTGGGAAAACAGCTATATATACAGTACTCTCTGTCCCCTAATGAGTGGTGTGCGGTGGTACGGGAGATACATCGATGACCTCATCCTCATCTGAGATGGGTCTGTCGATGGGTCTCCCATGCCGGCCGTACAACATGATTCGATCACACCAAATGATTTGTTAAAATTCTTCAAAAATAACAACTATAATCTTGCATTTACTATGCAGGAATATAAGAATGAAGCTCCATTTCTAGATCTGGAGCTTTTTGGGGATCCAAAGACTGGCAGTATAGGTTTCAAGCGGTTCAGGAAAGACATCTGTGGCAACTCAGTTTTACGGGCTGACAGCTGCCACCCACGTCATGTCACAATGAATCTCCCAGTTGGGGAATTAATTCATGCTAAAAGAAACTGCAGCAGAAACAGCGATTATATTCGTGAGGCAGGGATAATTTCAAAAAGACTAAGTAAGCATGGGTATAAGCAGTGGTCAATTAGGAGAGCACGCAATATAGTAGATTGGAAAGATAGGGAGGAATTGCTGGCCAACAATAAAATGAAACATAGACAGGAAAATACTGATCTACCAACTTTTATTACCCCTTTCAGCACAGATTTCACAGAAATCAAAGCGGTAATTGATAAATACTAGTGATGAGCGAGTATGCTTGTGACTACTCCGTACTCGCACGAGTATCACTGTACTCGGGCTACTCGGCGAGTACCGAGTAATCTCGCGATACTCGTGCTGTACTCGGGGTCCTCATCCCTGCATGTTGGCCGTCTTTAGAGAGCCAGCCCACATGCAGGGATTGGCTAGCAGTCACTGCAATGCCACAGCCCTGTTAGTTGTGGCATTGCAGTGATTGGCCGGCCCGCGCAGCGTGACCGAGCCTTTATAAGACCCGGCCACGATGTGCTCTGCACACAGCCATCCAGACAGTGAGTGTAGGGAGAGTGTCTGCTGCTGCTTAGGGACAGATTTGCGGCCCTCATAGGTAGATCCGGAGCAGGGCTGCAAACTGCTGCTGACCACAACAGTCCTTCTCAGGACTAATCTAGGAGGATATAGGCAGGGTAATCCAGATCGGAGACCAAGCTTTCCAGTGACCATAACAGTCCTCAGGAGACTGTTGGAGCTGACTAGCTGTATACAGGCAGGGTCTAATATCCAGCTTTCCTGTGACCAGAACAGTCACCAGACTGTTGTAATTGACTAGCTCTATACAGGCAGGGTCTAATATCCAGCTTTCCTGTGATCAGACAGTCACCAGAGTGTTGTAATTGACTATCTCTATACAGGCAGGGTCTAATATCCAGCTTTCCTGTGACCAGAACAGTCACCAGACTGTTGTAATTGACCAGCTCTATACAGGCAGGGTCTAATATCCAGCTTTCTTATGACCAGAACAGTCACCAGACTGTTGTAGTTGACTAGCTCTATACAGGCAGGGTCTAATATCCAGCTTTCCTGTGACCAGAACAGTCACCAGACTGCTGCAATTGACTAGCTCTAAAGAGGCAGGGTCTAATATCCAGCTTTCCTGTGACCAGAACAGTCACCAGACTGTTGTAATTGACTAGCTCTATACAGGCAGGGTCTAATATCCAGCTTTCCTGTGACCAGAACAGTCACCAGACTGTTGTAATTGACTAGTTCTAAAGAGGCAGGGTCTAATATCCAGCTTTCTTGTGACCAGAACAGTCACCAGACTGTTGTAATTGACTAGTTCTAAAGAGGCAGGGTCTAATATCCAGCTTTCCTGTGACCAGAACAGTCACCAGACTGTTGTAATTGACTAGTTCTATACAGGCAGGGTCTATTATCCAGCTTTCCTGTGACCAGAACAGTCACCAGACTGTTGTACTTGACTAGTTCTAAAGAGGCAGGGTCTAATATCCAGCTTTCCTGTGACCAGAACAGTCACCAGACTGTTGTACTTGACTAGTTCTAAAGAGGCAGGGTCTTATATCCAGCTTTCCTGTGACCAGAACAGTCACCAGACTGTTGTAATTGACTAGTTCTAAAGAGGCAGGTTCTAATATCCAGCTTTCCTGTGACCAGAACAGTCACCAAACTGTTGAACATGATAAGCTCTATACAGGCAGGGTCTAATATCCAGCTTTCCTGTGACCAGAACAGTCACCAGACTGTTGTAATTGACTAGTTCTGAAGAGGCAGGGTCTAATATCCAGCTTTCCTGTGACCAGAACAGTCACCAGACTGTTGTAATTGACTAGTTCTAAAGAGGCAGGGTCTAATATCCAGCTTTCCTGTGACCAGAACAGTCAGCAAAGTCTTTAAATATATCCCCGGCACACAATATCGAGTAAGGAAATAAAATCCAGAGACTTCGAAAAGGAGTTGAAAAAGTTGGCTTCTTTTGAACTCCACGCTTACACCTTGGCACAGTATACCAAATCAAAGAGAATACCGAGGGGACTAAGAGTGGCATTACGTCCCACACTGTTCAGTAACAACGAAGAATACTGCAACCTTTTTGAGAACATCCTAAACAAATGCTCTTTCGACTTAATGGTCCTCACCATTAAGTTTATTCAAGAGGAAATTACGATCATCAAAGAACAACTTACAACAATAGAAACCCAACTCAGCAATACCCTATCTCCAGCCGATCTTAAAGACCTAAAAACAAAAGCGGAGAAAACAATCCAAGACTACACGAACGAACTAAAAACCCGGAAACGTACCAAATACTTACGGGATCAGGACGACTACGAGAAGAATCAGGTCTACAGATGGCGCTATACCACCCTACCAGAAAAACCACGAGGCCGCTATGGCTCCTCCGGCTCCTCAGGTTCAGAGGGAGGACGGGGCTCTGGTGGCAAAGGAAAGCCACGAATTCCTTTTTTTGGGCCGAAACCACATCCTCAGAAGCATCCCCCATCACGAGAAAATACAGACGAGGAGGAAGGGGGAGGCACAGACGAAGACCCTCAGGACACTCGCAGACAAACCCGGTCCCAGGTGAGACTAACCTCATCTTTAACATCTCCTCACACTTCCTTTCACCAGCAGAGACCAGGGTATTACAGAGAGGGCTCTCCTTCTGTCCCACACCCGCCTTCAACTCCTTCCAGGTACAACAGGAACTATACCGGTTTTTTCCGCATGGTAAGACTCAAGGTACATTTCGGCAACAATAGGGAAGAGATCACAGCTCCTGTCATCCAAACGGATGACGACACCAGCAACCGTGTCAACCTGAGAGACCTTGGGTTGCGGATGAAAAGTAATTTCCAACCGCCAAAGACATCACACCCTGTTGAAACATTTGTTTCTCTTGTAAATAACTCTGTAAATAGTTGCATTAAGAGTATTGATAAAGGTGATCTCCATATCAAACACAATCTAAGCAGAGAAGAATCTATGGCCCTCACCAGTCTCAAAAACAACAAACAAATTGTCATAAAACCAGCAGACAAAGGTGGGGCCATAGTTATTCTAGATAAAGAGTACTATCTCGAGGAGATAAACCGACAGTTGTCTGACACTAGCACCTACACTCCCATACGCCACGACCCTACGTATGAGATTAGGAGGAAAATAGAAAGACACACTGATAAATACCTTACCTCCAGAACTATAGACAAGAAACTAGCTGAATTCCTTCAGAATCAAAACCCAATAACACCAGTCTTTTATGTATTGCCTAAAATACACAAGAACTTAGAGAGACCACCGGGCAGACCCATTGTCGCCTCAACCGATTCCATCCTCTCACCTCTTTCAGTTACTCTCGAAAAAATCCTCACACCATTAATACCAAGGGTAAAATCGTACCTAAAGGACACCAACGACTTCCTTGGCCGGATACGGAGCATAGATACCATACCCCCTGATAGCTTACTGGTGACATTCGATGTTGACAGCCTCTATACCAGTATCGAACACCGGCATGGCCTAGAGGCTGTCAACTGGTTTCTTAACCCCTTAAGGACCGAGTCACGTTGCAGCTTAATGACCGGACCATTTTTTGCAATTCTGACCAGTGTCCCTTTATGAGGCTATAACTCGGGAACGCTTCAACGGATCCTAGCGATTATGAGATTGTTTTTTCGTGACATATTGGGCTTCATGTTAGTATTAAATTTAGGTCGATAATTTTTGCGTTTATTTGTGAAAAAATAAAAAATTTGGCAAAAATTTTGAAAATTTAGCAATTTTCACATTTTTTATTTTTATTCTGCTAAACCAGAGCGTTATGTGACACAAAATAATTAATAAATAACATTTCCCACATGTCTACTTCACATCAGCACAATTTTGGAAGAAAAAAAAAAATTTGGTAGGACGTTATAAGGGTTCAAAGTTCATCAGCAATTATTCATTTTTCCAGCAAAATTTACAAAACCATTTTTTTAGTGACCACATCACATTTGAAGTCCCTTTGAGGGGTTGTACATGACAGAAAACGCCCAAAAGTGACACCATTCCAAAAACTGCACCCCTCAAGCTACTCAAAACTATATTCAAGAAGATTATTAACCCTTCAGGTGCTTCACAGGAACTAAAATAAAGTTGAAGGAAAAAATGGACATTTTAATTTTTGTAACAAAAATGTTCTTTTAGCCTCAATTTTTTCATTTTCACATGGGCAACAGGATAAAATGCATCCTAAAATTTGTTGGGCAATTTCTCCTGAGTACACCGATACCTCATATGTGGTCATAAACCACTGTTTGGGCGCACGGCAGGACTGAGAAGGGAAGGAGCGCAATTTGAATTTTAGAGCCAATTTTCCGTTCAAAAAGTGAAATGGCGCTCCTTCACTTCTGAGCCTTGCCGTGCGCCCAAACAGTGGTTTATGACCACATATAAGGTATCGGTGTACTCAGGAGAAATTGCCCAACAAATTTTGGGATGTATTTTATCCCTTTGCCCATGTGAAACTAAAAAAATGTAGGCAAAAAGAAATTTTTTGTGAAAAAAAAGTGTTTTTTTAATTTTTATGGATGAATTTGTGAAGCATCTGGGGGTTCAAAGTGCTCACTATGCATCTAGATACCGTCCTTAGGGGGTCTAGTTTCCAAAATAGGGTCATTTGTGGGGGAGCTCCAATGTGGAGACACACCGGGACCCTCCATACGCGACATGGTGTCCTCTAACAATTTGAATGGAAAATGAGCTCAGATTGTTAGCGGACACCATGTCGCGTTTGGATGGTCCCCGTGTGTCTCCACATTGCAGCTCCCCCACAAGTGACCCCATTTTGGAAACTAGACCCCCCAAGGAACGTATCTAGATGCATAGTGAGCACTTTGAACCCCCATATGCTTCAGAAATTCATCTGTAAAAATGAAAAAGCACTTTTTTTTCCACTAAAAAATTATTTTTTCATTATTACGGATCAATTTGTGAAGCATCTGGGGGTTCAAAGTGCTCACTATGTACCTAGATATGTTTCTTTGGGGGTCTAGTTTCCAAAATGGGGTCACTTGTGGGGGAGCTCCAATGTGGAGACACACAGGGACCCTCCAAACGCGACATGGTGTCCGCTAACAATTTGAGCTCATTTTCCATTCAAATTGTTAGCGGACACCATGTCGCGTTTGGATGGTCCCCGTGTGTCTCCACATTGCAGCTCCCCCACAAGTGACCCCATTTTGGAAACTAGACCCCCAAGGAACGTATCTAGATGCATAGTGAGCACTTTGAACCCCCATATGCTTCAGAAATTCATCCGTAAAAATGAAAAAGCACTTTTTTTTCCACTAAAAAATTATTTTTTCATTATTACGGATCAATTTGTGAAGCATCTGGGGGTTCAAAGTGCTCACTATGTACCTAGATATGTTCCTTTGGGGGTCTAGTTTCCAAAATGGGGTCACTTGTGGGGGAGCTCCAATGTGGAGACACACAGGGACCCTCCAAACGCGACATGGTGTCCGCTAACAATTTGAGCTCATTTTCCATTCAAATTGTTAGCGGACACCATGTCGCGTTTGGATGGTCCCCGTGTGTCTCCACATTGCAGCTCCCCCACAAGTGACCCCATTTTGGAAACTAGACCCCCCAAGGAACGTATCTAGATGCATAGTGAGCACTTTGAACCCCCATATGCTTCAGAAATTCATCCGTAAAAATGAAAAAGCACTTTTTTTTCCACTAAAAAATTATTTTTTCATTATTACGGATCAATTTGTGAAGCATCTGGGGGTTCAAAGTGCTCACTATGTACCTAGATATGTTCCTTTGGGGGTCTAGTTTCCAAAATGGGGTCACTTGTGGGGGAGCTCCAATGTGGAGACACACAGGGACCCTCCAAACGCGACATGGTGTCCGCTAACAATTTGAGCTCATTTTCCATTCAAATTGTTAGCGGACACCATGTCGCGTTTGGATGGTCCCCGTGTGTCTCCACATTGCAGCTCCCCCACAAGTGACCTCATTTTGGAAACTAGACCCCCCAAGGAACGTATCTAGATGCATAGTGAGCACTTTGAACCCCAGGTGCTTTACAAATTGATCCGTAAAAATGAAAAAAATAAACTTTTTGTGGAAAAAAAAGTGCTTTTTCATTGTTATGGATGAATTTGTGAACCATCTTGTGGTTCAAAGTGCTCACTATGCATCTAGATACGTTCCTTTGGCGGTCTAGTTTCCAAAATGGGGTCACTTGTGGGGAGCTCCAATGTGGAGACACACAGGGGCTCTCCATACGCAATATGGTGTCCACTAACAATTGGAATTGTTAGCGGACACCTTGTAGGATATGAAGAGCCCCTATGTGCCTAAACATTGGAGCTCCCCCACAAGTGACCCCATTTTGGAAACTAGACCACCCAAGGAACGTATCTAGATGCATAGTGAGCACTTTGAACCCCCAGGTGCTTTACAAATTGATCCGTAAAAATGAAAAAAGAAACTTTTTGTGGAAAAAAAGTGCTTTTTCATTTTTATGGATGAATTTGTGAAGCATCTGGGGGTTCAACGTGCTCACTATGCATCTAGATGCGTTCCTTCGGGCGTCTAGTTTCCAAAATGGGGTCACTTGTGGGGGAGCTCCAATGTTCAGGCACACAGTTAGGGTCTCTCCATACCCGACATGGTTTCCGCTAACAATTGGAGCTCATTTTCTATTGAAATTGTTAGCGGACACCATGTCGCATACGGAGAACCCGTGTGCCACCAGCACAAGGGCAACTGGTAGAGTTGGGGTACAGCACCAGAAAATTCCGCCTCTAATGAATGCGCTATTTTCTTGGGTGGCTGTGGGTTGAAATTTGCAGCACGGGGGACCCACAACATTTGGGTCTCTCCACGCTGAGGATTCCAGTCAGCCAGCTACCAAGTTGTACATGGCTGGCTACAAAAAATACAGCGAAGCCCATTTTTTTTTATTTCTAGAACTAATTCTAGAAAAAAAAAATGACGTAGGGCTCCGCCATATTTTTGGTCCAGCCAGGTACAACTTGGCAGCTACAGACTGCCAGCAACCCCCAGCTGCCTTGTTGTACCTGGCTGCAACCAAAAATACAGCGAAGCCCATTTTTTTTTATTTCTAGAACTAATTCTAGAAAAAAAATGATGTAGGGCTCCGCCATATTTTTGGTCCAGCCAGGTACAACTTGGCAGCTACAGACTGCCAGCAACCCCCAGCTGCCTTGTTGTACCTGGCTGCAACCAAAAATACAGCGAAGCCCATTTTTTTTTATTTCTAGAACTAATTCTAGAAAAAAAATGACGTAGGGCTCCGCCATATTTTTGGTCCAGCCAGGTACAACTTGGCAGCTACAGACTGCCAGCAACCCCCAGCTGCCTTGTTGTACCTGGCTGCAACCAAAAATACAGCGAAGCCCATTTTTTTTTATTTCTAGAACTAATTCTAGAAAAAAAATGACGTAGGGCTCCGCCATATTTTTGGCCCAGCCAGGTACAACTAGGCAGCTGGGGGCTGGAATCCTCAGCATAGAGAGGCCCAAGCGTTCTGGGCCCCCCATGCTGCGAATTGCAGCCCGCAGTCGCCCCAGAAAATGGCGCATTCATTGAAGCGCCATTTTCTGGCGCTGTACCCATGCTCTTCCAGTTGCCCTGGTGCCGGTGGCGAACTGGGTAATAAAGGGGTTAATGCCAGCTTTTTATTGGCAGCTGGCACTAAGCCCGAGATTCATAATATTGGGCCAATGTTAGACCCGCCATTATGAATCTCTGATAATTAGTCAATAAATACACACAGAGAAAAATATTTTATTAGAAAAAAAACACAAACAAATTTTGGACTCCATCTTTATTATAAAAAGATCCGACGTAGTCACAACGAAGGTCCCACGACGCTCGATCGTTTCCGACGGGATCCCCATGCAGGGGATGGGGTCGGATCCATCGGGATCGGTCCCCATGCAGGGATGGGATCAGGGATCCCCATGCAGAGGGATCAGGGATCCCCATGCAGGGGATGGATCAGGATCCCCATGCAGAGGGGATAGGGATCAGGGACTCCCCATGCAGGGGGATGGATCAGGGATCCCATGCAGGGGGATGGGAGATCAGGGATCCCCATGCAGGGGGATCAGGGATCCTTCATGCAGGGGGATGGGGATCAGGGATCCCCATGCAGGGGGATCAGGGATCCTCCTGCAGGGGGATGGGGGATCAGGGATCCCCATGCAGGGGGATCAGGGATCATTCATGCAGGGGATGGGAGATCAGGGATCCCCATGCAGGGTCAGATCTTGCAGGGGATGGGGGATCAGGGATCCCCATGCAGGGGGATAGGGGGATCAGGGATCCCCATGTCAGGGGAATGGAATCAGGGATCCCCATGCAGGATCAGATCCTGCAGGGATGGGGGATCAGGGATCCCCATGCAGGGGGATCAGGGATCCTCCTGCAGGGGGATGGGGATCAGGGATCCCCATGCAGGGGATCAGGGATCCTCCTGCAGGGGGATGAGGGATCAGGGATCCCCATGCAGGGGGATCAGGGATCCTCCTGCAGGGGGATGAGGGATCAGGGATCCCCATGCAGGGGAATGGGAGATCAGGGATCCCCATGCAGGGGGATCAGGGATCCTCCTGCAGGGGGATGGGGGATCAGGGATCCCCATGCAGGGGGATCAGGGATCCTCCTGCAGGGGGATGGGGGATCAGGGATCCTCCTGCAGGGGGATGAGGGATCAGGGATCCCCATGCAGGGGGATCAGGGATCCTTATGCAGCGGGATGGGAGATCAGGGATCCCCATGCAGGGGGATCAGGGATCCTCCTGCAGGGGGATGGGGGATCAGGGATCCCCATGCAGGGGGATCAGGGATCCTCCTGCAGGGGGATGGGAGATCAGGGATCCCCATGCAGGGGGATCAGGGATCCTCCTGCAGGGGGATGGGGGATCAGGGATCCCCATGCAGGGGGATGGGGGAGGTCTTACCAGACGTCGGGCGGCGGTGAGAGGAAGCCGTAGGACGCAGGCAGGAGGACGCAAGCTGGAGGCGGCGGCGGCAGGAGGAGGTGAGTACCGGCGGTGGCGGGGGGCCGGGGACAGCGGGGGGGGCCCAGAATCAGCAGGGGACGGGGGATAGCGGGGGGGGGGCCCAGAAAAAGAAGGGGACAAGGCACAAGGGGATAGCGGGGGGGCCCAGAAACAGCAGGGGATGAGCCGGGGGATGAGCCGGGGGAGACACAGCGGGGGACAGGGGTATGAGCGGGGGAGCGCAGACACAGTTGGGGGACAGGGGGATGAGCGGGGGGCAGGCACAGCGGGGGACAGGGGATGAGCAGGGGGGGCAGACACAGTGGGGGTCAGGGGGATGAGGGGGGGGGGTGATGAGCATCAGAGGGCACAAGCAGGGAATGTGTGCAGGAGCCGGGCACAGCTGACAGCCCGGCTCCTGCAGCGATCGCTCAGGGAAGTGCTGACATTCAGCACTTTCCTGCGCGATCTTGATGTGATCGGTCGGTCAGATTGACTGACCGATCACATCGCTCTGAGTGTGGGGACCCCTAAAAAGGGTCCCCACACCTCTGCCCCTGACCCTCAGCTGTCACTGACAGCTTTTAGAATTGAACTGTCACTGTTCGTTTAGAAGCAGTGACAGTTCAAAGCCATGACGAGTATACTCGTCATGATGCGGGAACTGACAGCTTTTCATGACGAGTATACTCGTCATTAGTCGTAAAGGGGTTAAGGAACAAGCCATAACTGATGTTAACAAACTCAATTTCTGCATCGAGACCCTAGAACTGGTCCTCAACAACAACTTTTTCTTGTTTGGGGATCAGTTCTATCTACAACAACGGGGAACCGCGATGGGGGCGAATGTCGCGCCCCCGTACGCAAACATATATATGGCAAAATTCGAAGTAGATCATATATACACCAGTGAACTGTACACCAAACATGCTCTTGTCTGGTTAAGATTCATAGATGACATTTTTTGCATATGGTCGGGCGACATTCACTCTCTCAACGACTTCTATAAGGAAGTGAACCACAAAGTGAAGGGACTCACGTTCACGTTACACTCTGACCCTACCAACATACAGTTTCTGGACACCACCATAAGTAAGAACTCCACGGGGCAACTCAGCAGTGACATCTATACCAAACCTACTGATAGGAACAGTTTGCTACATTGGACCAGTTGTCACCCCAGACACGTAAAAAAATCCCTGCCTACCTCACAACACCACAGAGTACAAAGGATTGTTAGCGATGACTCCACCCGGGAAATACGACACCAAGAGATGTCTAACAAATTCCTACAGAGGGGCTACCCGGAGGAATTCTGTAAACCGGCACCTCCAAGAGCCACAGACAGATTACCAGCTGAGGAAAGACTCAAATTCATTAACACCTTTCATCCCTTTTCTCCATTGATCAAAAAATCCATTTTACAACATTGGCCTCTGCTAGGTACCGCCTTCCCACACATACTGGAATTCAAGAATCCTCCACTGGTGTGCTACAAACGTGCCCATAACCTTAAACACCACTTGGTGCGAGCCGATGTGGGCTCTGCTATAGCAACCCTGAGACAAAAAACGCTCAGCACAGTGAGAAAAGGGACTTACCCGTGCTTAAACTGTGCCCAGTGTGCAAACGTCACTAAAGGTGAATCATTCACTCACCCCAGAACAGGGAGGAGATTCAGTATAGATGGCTTTTTCACATGTGAGACATCTTTTGTCGTGTACCTCATCAAGTGCCCGTGCGGTCTCGGATATGTCGGGGAGACCACCCAGCATATCCGAGACCGCATCAGCAAACATAAATCCACCATACGCCGAAAAAATAACCTTTTACCCATACCAGCCCATTTTTTTCAACACAACCATAGTGTTAGCCAACTCAGGTTCCAAATCATTGAACATGTCCCACTACCAAGGAGGGGGGGCAACCGTATACGTAAACTGAAGGAGCGAGAATCTTTTTGGATATACCAGCTAAACACCCTCCACCCCCTGGGACTCAATCGTGAATTTGAGCTGTACCACTAATACACAGCCAGCCATATAGGGCATTAAATCGATAAAACATACTATTTTTGAACTTGTAACTGTGTACTTGTGTATTATCTTAGCAATACAGTATACTAATACAGATTTCTAACATAGATTGTAATGAATGTAGAATTCTTGCTGTTTCTGTCACCATAATAATGCCTCGGTTTAACTATGTCCTTTTGTCTCCATTATAGAAAACCTAACACTGGGTACCGGAATAAGTGAACACAGCACTATAGTGAAAAGCCACATCTGCAGCACCTGCACTTTCTTAACAGCCTGGGCACAGCTTTGCACTAAGTATATTGTAACCTAGCAACTTGTTGGTAACTCCCCCACACCTAAAACAGCCTATCTGGAGCTTACAGCTCCACACATGCTCACTGAGAGATTCCGGACAAAAAATGCCACATCCAAGATGGCCGCCGACCTTCTTCCTGTCTGCAGACTCTTTCCCAGTAATGCACTGCTATAAAAGGCAGAAACTCAGTACACATGTTGCTCCTGTCCATCCACCCAGACCAGCCACCATGCTGCTGCACTGACACAAAGGTAAATGACAACCCAGCATTACTTTGATTGCCTGGCTCCTTTCACTACTGCTAGTATTACCCGATTATGTCCATTTATACCCAGTATGTTTAATCTATTAACTTAATTCACTATATAGGACGGAGTCATATGCTGAGTACCTCAAACAGGGTATGTGCCTCATACTTCCTCATAGATTACCTTTATCTCTTGTTCCCTGAACCAGTACCTAGATAACATCATATATTTCCACTCCCAGCAGGTACTGGCCTGAGTAGTGATGGGCGAATCCTAAATTACTCGGAATCGCTTGACTCTAGCGAGTCCGAGCACAGGACTCGCTACTCGTTGCGAGTCTAGCGAGTCCAATGTTAATGAATGGGGAAGCGAGTAATAGCGAGTAGTGTGAGATTTACAAATCGCAGATGTGTCTCGGAAGCTTCAGCCTGAAGCAATCCTAGTTGTGTCATTTATTTGCATTGCTAGTTTACTTTGTAAGTAATCGCTGACTCGCACAGATAAGATCCTGTCTCCTCTGTACAGGCTGCCAGCTCCAGGGTCCTAGAGCCCGCCTTCTGCCTGATGTAGCAGTGCTGAGATTGTTCTCAGTCTGCTCATTCCCTGTGTACAGACATGAATGTCTGTGCACAGAGATGATGTAGCAGAGCTGAGATTGTTCTCAGTCTGCTCATTCCCTGTGTACAGACATGAATGTCTGTGCACAGAGATGATGTAGCAGAGCTGAGATTGTTCTCAGTCTGCTCATTCCCTGTGTACAG
Organism: Allobates femoralis; assembly: GCA_033576535.1. Taxonomy (NCBI): domain Eukaryota; kingdom Metazoa; phylum Chordata; class Amphibia; order Anura; family Aromobatidae; genus Allobates; species Allobates femoralis. Next base: position 14,883 of record JARQOC010000614.1, on the reverse strand, counting down.
ACATGAATGTCTGTGCACAGAGATGATGTAGCAGAGCTGAGATTGTTCTCAGTCTGCTTATTCCCTGTGCATAGACATCTATATTTATGCACAGGGGATGTAGCAGAGAGGACATCGCGTTTTGGACTGCGTCGGACGGAAGAAGATTTTTTTAATTAAAGATGGAGTCCCTAATGGCTTTTTTTTTTTATTTCTAATAAAAATTTTTCCTTGTGTTGTGTTTTTTTTAAAACAATTTAATAGAAATTCATGGCGGTCATGTCTAATATTGGCGTGACCGCCATAAATTTCGGGCTTAGGGTCAGCTGATAATACAAAGCTGGCCCTAACCTCTATTACCCAGCGTGCCACCGCTACCAGGGCCGCTGGAAGAGCGGGGTTCAGCGCCAGAGGATGGCGCTTCAATGAACGCGCCATCTTCTGGGGCGGCTGCGGGCTGCAATTTGCAGCGGGGGGTGCCCAGAAAGCTTGGGCATCCCTGCGCTGCGGATTCCAGCCCCCAGCTGCTTAGCTGTACCTGGCTAGACATAGAAATTGCGCGGAGCCCCACGCATTTTTTTTTAATTATTTTATGAAATTCTGAGATTCTGACTCTGAGACTCTTCATGAAATAATAAAAAAAAAATGCATGGGGCTCCGCGTAATTTCTATGTCTAGCCAGGTACAGCTAAGCAGCTGGGGGCTGGAATCCGCAGCACAGGGATGCCCAAGCTTTCTGGGCACCCCCCGCTGCAAATTGCAGCCCGCAGCCGCCCCAGAAGATGGCGCGTTCATTGAAGCGCCATCCTCTGGCGCTGAACCCCGCTCTTCCAGCGGCCCTGGTAGCGGTGGCACGCTGGGTAATAAAGAGGTTAGGGCCAGCTTTGTATTATCAGCTGGCCCTAAGCCCGAAATTTATGGCGGTCACGCCAATATTAGACATGACCGCCATGAATTTCTATTAAATTGTTTTAAAAAAAAACACAACACAAGGAAAATTTTTTATTAGAAATAAAAAAAAAGCCATTAGGGACTCCATCTTTAATTAAAAAAATCCTCTTCCGTCCGACGCAGTCCAAAACGCGATGTCCTCTGTGCTACATCCCCTGTGCATAAATATAGATGTCTATGCACAGGGAATAAGCAGACTGAGAACAATCTCAGCTCTGCTACATCATCTCTGTGCACAGACATTCATGTCTGTACACAGGGAATGAGCAGACCGAGAACAATCTCAGCTCTGCTACATCATCTCTGTGCACAGACATTCATGTCTGTACACAGGGAATGAGCAGACTGAGAACAATCTCAGCACTGCTACATAATGTCTGTGAGCAGACGGCTCTAGGATCCTGGAGCTGCACAGAGAAGACAGCTGGACTCGGCTCGCAAAGAAACAGCAGTTATCTGCGAGTCTCCCTGCTATCACTGGCACAGTAGCCAGTGATTACTCGCACGAGTCTAATGCAAACAATTGCAATCCTAGTTTTGTCAGCGTTTCTGACAAAACTAGGATTGATATTGATTTGCATTGGACTCGTGCGAGTAATCACTGGGAAACTCGCAGAGTACCGAGTCCTGCGAGTCCCTTACTACTCGCCGAGTAACGAGTCCTAGCGAGTAGATTCGCCCATCCCTAGGCCTGAGCAGTTGCTCATGTGGGAACTGAACCACAAATCCCCTTTCTATATATACAGAAGGTACATCCCCATACTCAGCTCTGAACACCTAAATCTTCATAACCGAGACATATCATAGTTCCAGCGCATGTTCTACCACTCTAACCTCTAATCCCCCAATCCATCACTCTCACACCATCCGTCTAGCCCCCTTGTCCTAAAAAAACACATACGTTTATCCACTCACTCACTCCTTTCCTAGCTCTCCCCTACAACAGAGAACTCCCCCCCTTCACTTCACTCTGCACTACACCAACACCATTGTCACCACCACAGACACACAGTCACTTTGAGGATATTTCACGTCCCGTCACGACCTATAGGTTTTTTATTCACAGGGGCAACACCATCAAGTCACGGAGCACTTTAGACAAAAAACTTGATTCAATATGTTTGATGTTCACTTGTTTTTTATGTTTATTCATGTAATACACAGACTCACTTGAGAAAGGCTCAACTGGAGCCGAAACGTTGTGTGATACAACCTGTTTTTCACCTTCAAAAATAAAAAACACAAAAAGGATAATCATCTCTCTTTTTTTATTGTGTGCCGGGGATATATTTAAAGACTTTGTGGCCTATTTTTCCCTTGTGCACCTAAACGGTGGTCGAGCTATACTATATGCTCTCTGACAGAACAGTCAGCAGACTGTTGTAATTTACTAGTTCTAAAGAGGCAGGGTCTAATATCCAGCTTTCCTGTGAACAGAACAGTCACCAGACTGTTGTAATTGACTAGTTCTAAAGAGGCAGGGTCTAATATCCAGCTTTCCTGTGACCAGAACAGTCACCAGACCTGGTTAATTGACTAGCTCTAAAGAGGCAGGGTCTAATATCCAGCTTTCCTGTGACCAGAACAGTCACCAGACTGTTGTAATTGACTAGTTCTAAAGAGGCAGGGTCTAATATACAGCTTTCCTGTGACCAGAACAGTCACCAGACTGTTGTAAATGACTAGCTCTATACAGGCAGGGTCTATTATCCAGCTTTCCTGTGACCAGAACAGTCACCAGACTGTTGTACTTGATTAGTTCTAAAGAGGCAGGGTCTAATATCCAGCTTTCCTGTGACCAGAACAGTCACCAGACTGTTGTACTTGACTAGTTCTAAAGAGGCAGGGTCTAATATCCAGCTTTCCTGTGACCAGAACAGTCACCAGACTGTTGTAATTGACTAGTTCTAAAGAGGCAGGTTCTAATATCCAGCTTTCCTGTGACCAGAACAGTCACCAGACTGTTGTAATTGACTAGTTCTAAAGAGGCAGGTTCTAATATCCAGCTTTCCTGTGACCAGAACAGTCACCAAACTGTTGAACTTGACAAGCTCTATACAGGCAGGGTCTAATATCCAGCTTTCCTGTGACCAGAACAGTCACCAGACTGTTGTAATTGACTAGTTCTAAAGAGGCAGGGTCTAATATCCAGCTTTCCTGTGACCAGAACAGTCAGCAGACTGTTGTAATTCACTAGTTCTAAAGAGGCAGGGTCTAATATCCAGCTTTCCTGTGAACAGAACAGTCACCAGACTGTTGTAATTGACTAGTTCTGAAGAGGCAGGGTCTAATATCCAGCTTTCCTGTGACCAGAACAGTCACCAGACTGTTGTAATTGACTAGTTCTAAAGAGGCAGGGTCTAATATCCAGCTTTCCTGTGACCAGAACAGTCAGCAGACTGTTGTAATTCACTAGTTCTAAAGAGGCAGGGTCTAATATCCAGCTTTCCTGTGAACAGAACAGTCACCAGACTGTTGTAATTGACTAGTTCTAAAGAGGCAGGGTCTAATATCCAGCTTTCCTGTGACCAGAACAGTCACCAGACTGTTGTACTTGACTAGTTCTAAAGAGGCAGGGTCTAATATCCAGCTTTCCTGTGACCAGAACAGTCACCAGACTGTTGTACTTGACTAGTTCTAAAGAGGCAGGGTCTAATATCCAGCTTTCCTGTGACCAGAACAGTCACCAGACTGTTGTAGCTGTATACAGGAAAAATGCGCAAGGGCGTTGGCAAGGGACAAGGATGTAGACGTGATGGTGGTGCAGGCAGAGGCCGAGGTCGTGTGCAAGCATTAATTTCACAACAACAAAGTGGCACATCTACTCGCTCGCACGTCCTGTCCCAAATTTTTGGGGCCCGCAGCAATACACCGCTCTTGAACCAAGACCAGTGTCAACAGGTTGTTACTTGGATAGCGGATAATGCTTCAAGTCAGATTGGCACCTTCACAAACACCCTGTCTTCCACACGGTCAAGTGTCAGTAGCCGTTCTACTGCACCGCACATTTCCCAACCTGATCCTCCTTCCTACCACCAGGCCGAGTACACGTCCACGGACATTACTGATCCCACACTAGGACACTCGGAAGAGCTGTTCACGTATCCATTCGCAGAATCTGGCGTCTCGCCAGCTCCTGTTGAAGTGGGTGATGAGATGGTATGTACAGATGCCCAAATATTTGAGCAGCCATGTTCTCACAAAGGGAACATTGGCAACGTGTCTCAACAAGGGGTGGACGATGATGAGACACAATTGCCAGGAAGTCAGGAGGAGGATCAGGGTGCGGAAGAGGAAGATGACGTGGTGGATGATCCAGTAGCTGACCCAACCTGGCAGGAGGATATGCAGGGCGAGGACAGCAGTGCACAGGGGGAGGGAGGCGTAGCATCCCAACAGGCAGTAAGAAGCAGGGTCGTGTCTGCAGGCAGAAGGCAGGCAACCGTTCCCCGGAACAACAACACGACACAAGGTGCCTGTGCAAATGTTAGATCTTCCCGAGTCTGGCAGTTTTTTCAGTTGGCTCCAGATGACTCTAAAAAGGCCATTTGCAACACCTGCCATGCCAGCATCAGCAGGGGTATGAAAACTAGCAGCCTGACCACCACCAGCATGATCAGGCACATGTCAGCTAAGCACCCGACTTTGTGGGAAGTACAACAGAGTCGAGGAGTGGTGCTTGCTGATGTCACTGCTACGTCTTCCCGTGATGTGCGTGCGAGCCAATCCCTTGTCCATGCTGGTTGCGAACAAGCCTCCGGCCCTGCACCTGACGTTGCCCACGCACAAATAACAACACCATCAAGCCCGTCCTTGACCCAGCACAGCGTTCAATTATCCATTCAGCAAACCTTTGAACGCAGGCGCAAATACGCTGCCAGCGCCCCACATGCCACAGTCCTAAATTATCACATTTCGCGACTGCTTGCGCTAGAAATGTTACCTTTCCGGCTGGTGGAGACGGAAGCATTCCGCGACCTGATGGTGACTGCTGCCCCACGTTACTCAGTCCCCAGCCGCCACTATTTCTCCAGATGTGCCATCCACGCATTGCATAACCACGTGTCCCAAAGCATCACACGTGCCCTGAACAACACTGTTTCAGCCAAAGTCCACCTAACCACAGACACGTGGACAAGTGCTTGTGGGCAAGGCCGCTACATCTCCTTGACGGCACACTGGGTTAATATTGCGGAAGCTGGGACCCAGTCTGAGCGATGGACGGAACACGTCCTTCCCACACCAAGGATTGCAGGCCCTACCTCTGTCAGGGTTTCACCCACACTCTACAGCTCCGGAATGTCATGCTCCTCAGCCTCCTCCTCCTGCGCATACCCTCCACACCAGTCCCAAGCTGGAAGCACTGCAGCACTGCCTCTGCGAAGCGGCAACAGGCTGTGCTGAAGCTAATATGCATAGGTGACAAACCCCACAATGCAGAAGAGGTGTGGACAGCTCTGAAACAGCAGTCAGATCAGTGGCTCACACCTCTGAACCTAAAGCCAGGAAAGGTCTTATGTGACAATGGCCGGAACCTGGTGGCAGCTTTGAGGCGAGGCCAGCTGACGCATGTTCCATGCGTGGGCCATGTGCTCAACCTGGTGGTTCAGAGGTTTGTAAAGTCATACCCAGAGCTTTCTGATCTGCTGGTAAAAGTTCGCCGCCTGTCTGCACATTTTCGCAAGTCACCTGCTGCTTCAGCTGGTCTTGCCGGCTTTCAGCGCCGTTTGCGTCTTCCGGCCCACAGACTGGTGTGTGATGTCCCCACGTGTTGGAATTCAACTCTGCACATGTTGAAAAACAACGAAAAAAACCGTATAATGCACCAAAATAACGGGTATAGGAAATTGTTTGGTTGCAGGTAAAAATCATCAGTTTATTACATTAAAAAACAAGCAGACAATAACCAGAACCAGTAAGTACATAAAAGGAGGGTGCAGACAAGTTAAGAGACAGAATACACTCTATGCCTCAAAGTTCAACATACCATCAGGGATAAAATCAACAGCCGAAGTACAATGTACAGCACAGATAACACGGGTTTCACAATTGCAATCCATACAAACAAGTTAATAAATCATAATATCGTCACATTATAAAGAGAGTGTAATGAGTACCCAAAGTAAGTCTTACATAGTGCTGCAGCTGAAAAGTATCTATGCCCTAGGACGGTGGATGGAGAGGCACAGAGTGTCAGAGCCCCGACACATGTGTTTCCCTGTTTTCATCAGGGGGCCGTGGTCACCCAAACTAAGTCTTACATAGTGCTGCAGCTGAAAAGTATCTATGCCCTAGGACGGTGTATGTTGAGGCACAGAGTGTCAGAGCCCCGACACATGTGTTTCCCTGTTTTCATCAGGGGGCCGTGGTCTGCACATGTTGGTCAAGATATTTGAGCAGAAGAGGGCAGTTGTTGACTACCTGCATCACCTAAGCCGTCGGGAAATGGGTCAAACTCCACACATAACACCTGAGGAGTGGAGATGGATGTCCGACCTATGTACCGTCCTCCAAAACTTTGAGGACTCCACCAAGATGGTGAGCGGCGATGACACCATTATTAGCGTCACCATACCACTACTCTGCCTTCTAAAACGGTCTCTGCTGAAAAACAAAGAGGATGCATTGCAGGCAGAGCACGATGACTTGGAGTAAGAAACAGTAGTGGGTGTGGGTTATAACACACAGCCCAGCCTCATCTCATGACAACGTGCAGTGGAGGACTATGACGAGAAGGAGGAGGAGGAGGATGAAGACATGGAGCAACTCTCTGGCCAAATTGAGGATATGACATGCACACCAGTCATACCCTCGCTTCAGCGTGGCTGGCCAGAGGACAGGGGAGTTGAGGAGAAGGAGGAGGACAGCATGTTCAGTCATCGTGTTGGTCAGGATACTGAACTGATGGCTGTTAAGAGTCTGGCACACATGGCTGACTTTATGGTAAGCTGCCTGGCTCGTGAGCCTCGCGTTCAGAACATCTTGGCCGACAATCAGTACTGGTTGGCAACACTCTTAGACCCACGCTACAAGGAGAACTTTATGTCTCTCATTCCTGAGGCGGAGAGGTCAGCCAAAATGCAGCAGTTCCAGAAGGCCATAGTCACGGAAGTAGGCAAAGCATTCCCCTCACAAAATGCTAGCGGCATAGGTCAGGAATCGGTGGACAACCAAGGCGTACGGCCGAGAGGGGCACAAGTCCAATCCGCCAGAGGTAGGGGAACAGTCTTTATGATGTGGGACAGTTTTCTCAGCCCCACACGTACCACAGCCCCTGAGGTGCGGGGTAGTGCCACAAGAAATGCTAAGTTTGGCCAGATGCTGAAGGAGTACCTTGCAGATTGAACAACTTTACTGCGAGATTCCTCTGTGCCTTACAATTATTGGGTCTCCAAGCTGGACACGTGGCATGAATTGGCTCTCTACGCCTTGGAAGTCCTGGCCTGCCCTGCCGCTAGCGTTTTGTCAGAGCGTGTTTTCAGTGCCGCAGGTGGAATCATTACTGATAAACGCACCCGCCTGTCAACTGAAAATGCTGACAGGCTGACTCTGATCAAGACAAACAAGGGTTGGATTGGGCCAGACTTCACCACACCACCAAAAAATGACAGCGGAATTTAAATTTTGTAATGGGAATTTGCCATGTACCTCCACTCACCCATGGGTACACACTTCTGGACTTTGGCTAATCGCTGCACTGCTCCTCCTTCTCCTCATGTGCCACCATGATGACCGTTATAATAGTTAGGTTGTTGTTTCAGGTATACCCCCAGTGGTACATTTTTTCGTCCATTCTTTTAGAATGGGCATTACAACGACAGGAGACCCACTCCTTTTCAATGGGAAAAATGTTTTGAGGCCCTCATGCACGTCCAGGGACAATGTTGAGCCTCCCAATTTTTGGCTGCCCTGCCAAAGGGCTATACTACAATACACCCACTTCAGGTTTACAGGCCCTCATGCATGTCTGTATGCATGGGTCATTGTTGAACCTCCCAATTTTTGGCTGCCCTGCCAAAGGGCTATACTACCATACACCCACTTCAGGTTTACAGGCCCTCATGCATGTCTGTATGCATGGGTCATTGTTGAACCTCCCAATTTTTGGCTTCCCTGCCAAAGGGCTATACTACAATACACCCACTTCAGGTTTACAGGCCCTCCTGCACGTCTCTATCCAGGGACAATGTGGAGCCTCCCAATTTTTGGCTGCCCTGCCAAAGGGCTATACTACAAAACACCCACTTCCTTACAATGGGCACTTCAGGTTTACAGGCCCTCATGCACGTCTCTATCCAGGGGCATTGGTGAACCTCCCAATTTTGGACTGCCCTGGCAAAGGAAAATACTACAATAGACCCACTTCCTCAAAATGGGCACATTATGTCAAGACAGGGATTCCTGTACGTCGCTTCTCAGGGACATCGGAGTGTCGCACAATGTTTTCACGTAAAATCTTTCATGTAATCACAAAAAGTAACATACACCAGCTGTATCTCACTATTGGGTATGTGCCCTTAACATTTCCACCCTGAATATTCATTTTGGTGTCATTTTGGAAGGTTTTCTGGTGACTCCGTAAAATTGGCGTGAAACTCGGACAAGATTGTTCACAGCTGTGACTTTTGAGTGAGAAATGCTTACAGGGGTCTTCCCCATGGTGTTGCCATGTCATTTGAGCACTCTTCTGAGACTTTTGTGTCATTTTTAGGGTTTCTACATGCTGCCGGCGGTCATTTCATAAAAATACTCGTGTCTCCCATAGGATAACATTGGGCTCGGTGCTCGGGCCAAGTACACGAGTATCTTGGGATGCTCGGCCCGAGCTTCGAGCACCCGAGAATTTTAGTACTCGCTCATCACTAATAAATACATCCCTATATTGTATCAGGACGTCAAATTACGCCACATACTTTCAAGAGGATGGAGATCAGTTGCTAAAAGATCGTGCACCATTGGAAACATTATTTCACCTAGCGTTTATTGTAGTGAACCTGCATAAAAACCTGTTTGGTTAACTTGTTGTGGTTCCTACAAATGCGCTGGCAAAAAGTGTAATCTGTGTCACCGCTTTGATATCACAAATGAATTCCAGAATAAACTTACAGGTAAAAGTTTCAAAATCTCTTCATATATCAACTGTAATACCACTCACATTGTGTATTTGGCTACATGTAATTCATGTAATATGGATTATGTGGGCTGCACTGGTCGTACATTGAAAAAGAGATTATCTGAACATATTACCGCTGCAAACCCCAATTCCGCCACCTATAGAACTGGTATAAAAGGACTTTCACGCCATTTTAGGGATGTTCATTCAGGAGATCTGACATCTCTCACTGTAAAGGGTATAGAACGTGTTTCTCGTCCATATCGGGGCGGGGACGGGGGTAGATTACTTCATAATAGGGAACTTCATTGGATTCTGCATTTAGACACCCGTGCCCCCAATGGGTTAAATTACAGAAATGATTTGTCCTACTTTTATTAAATCCACTCAGAACGTCCATTTGCTAATTCTATGTTTTTTACTGTGAATAGCATCAAATATAATCGGATGAAATCGGGTCTATGTGACAATACACATATCAATAGATTTTTCATTGGAAATATGCCTAAATTTACTCCTGTGGACAATTCTTCATTTATTTAATTTATGTGTTTTAAGGGATTTTCCTCTAGATATCCCTGTTCCTTTTGTTCCTATTGAGCATTTATAGGACTAATGGGCTATCATATATATATGTTAAAATAGATATTGATTTATATGTAAAAATCAATAATTATTTTATAACAAATACATAAAAATGTTTTATAACATCTATAATAAGTATAATCTACAAGAATTGAAGAATAAAAATATAAAATAAAATTCAGTGAGAGTACAAATATTATGCATATTTTCATACATAATTATTTAAAGAAAAATAAAATACATGATTAAATATGTATGGTACAAGGTACACACGTCTTTTATGTCACAATAAGGGTCTCTTTTATTATATGTTTTTTCTAGCCCTTAAATGAATATGTGTTGATCACTATGACCCCGGAGAATGCACTATTGCTCTGAACCAAGCACTATAAGAGTTAAATTTATCTTTAATATCTGTGAATGTTTTTATTTGTCATGCTGAGGACTAAGGGGGTGCTGTCCCCGAAAGGCGTCCAGCGTTCAGTCCTGTCCATTTTAATACGTCTAAATAAAGGAAGAAAATAGAAATACGGTCTCTGGCAAAATCCTTTCTATATTATCGTTACATATGGATGGAACCAGCCATCTGGCAAGCTGACCAGGATCATGTGAGTGAACCACTCCCTTCCCCTTCCCTCACTTCACCAAAGTATCAGAACAGTGCTCAAATGACATGGGAACAGCATGGGGAAGACCCCTGGAAGCATTTCAGACCCCAAGGTCACTGATGTCAACAATGTTGTCAGACTATTACGTCACTTTTACGGACTGTCAAGAAAACGTTACAAAATGAACCAAGCACTATAAGAGTTAAATTGATTCCTAGTTTTATTTGTATCACCTGTAAAATGGACAGCTTTTATCTTTAATATCTGTGAATGTTTTTATTTGTCATGCTGAGGACTAAGGGGTGCTGTCCCCGAAACGCGTCCAGCGTTCAGTCCTGTCCATTTTAATATCTATTTCTAAATAAATGAAGAAAATAGAAATACGGTCTCTGGCAAAATCCTTTCTATATTACTGATACTTTTGTGACATTTTTAGGCTTTTTCCATGCTGCCGGGGGTCATGTCAGAAAAATACTTGGGTCTCCCATAGGATAACATTGGGCTCGGTGCTCGGGCCGAGTACACGAGTATCTTGGGATGCTCGGCCCGAACTTCGAGCACCCGAGCATTTTAGTACTCGCTCATCTCTAGATGGCATCCTAGGAAGGGATTGATGAGTACCTAAGTAGAGACTGTTTGTTTATTAAGTCTAATCTTAACATTTAGTCTTTAACCCCTCACAGTACACATTGTGTTTTGCAGTTGAAAGTACTATGATTTAAATAGAAATAGAGGATTCTGAATTCACTTCTATTTCTCAATAAGGATTGCACTTTAATGTTGATGTGAAGAGGTATAGCCTACCTATTTAATAATGAGATGCAGAGAGATTGATTCCTCTCTGAATGAACTTTGTTTGATCTCATAATTCAACCTTAACCCGATTTCTTCTCTGTCTATTTAATTTTTTGCCAATTTCTTTCCATGGGTATTTCATAGCAACCTTAAGAAGGCATCTCTCTACCATTTCAGAGATCCTCTTCTCTTTTCTCACATCTTGCTACCTCCACCATAAGGTATGCATCTATATATTTTCTCTATAACCATAGAGTATGTGTGTAAGTATTTTGACATTTCTCTTGTTATGCATTATATCTGCAGGTGTCCTATTAGACCTTGCAGCATCTGTCATTGAACATCAGATTTTATGAAATTAGTAATCACTACATTTGATCATAGGTAATTTATTTTTGGACCTGAGTATGCCTTTAACTTCATACTCAAAAGATCATAATATTCTATAAAAAAAGTTTGCTGATGGATTGTCTTATGTGCGATGTTACTTTCTTTTTGCATGATCTCGTTCTCATCAAAACTTTTTTTGTTTATATAACAATGTCAGTTTTGATTTGGGAAAGGCAGAGAGTCAAAACGTTATCAACTGTGACTGACCGTAGAAATAAGAAAACGTTTTGCTGCAACATCATCTCTTATCTTTTTTTGTGTGCCTGAGAATAAAATACTACTACATGCAGCTCCTGACACTTTGAAACCGTACTTCTCTATGTGGATGATGTCATAGTGTCCAAGACCTATGAAGACCACCTGCAACACCTGAGTGAAGTGTTTGAGGCATTGTCCAAGTACGGCATGTAGTTGAAGTTTTCAAAGTGTCACCTGCTGAAACCCAAAGTCCAATACTTTGGGCATATGGTCAGTGCAGAAGTCATCAAAGACTGGCCAGCACCAACCACCTTTAGAGAGGTGCGCAAAATCTTGGGACTGGTCGGGTACTACAGGAGGTTCATCAAGGGCTACATGAAGATAGCAGCGCCCATGCAAGATCTCCTAGTAGGACAATCCAAAAAGGGCAAGATCAGAGGTCCTCCATTACAGTGGGGGCAAGAACAAGAAGAGTCTTTCCAGCAGCTGAAAGATGCCCTGACTGGAGAAGAGATCCTGGCCTACCCCGATTAAAGCCTACCGTTCCTGTATACACCAATGCCAGGAATGAGGGCTTAGGAGCTGTCTTGAGACATAGACAGAAAGGCAAAGAGAAGGTTAGAGCCTACCCCAGCAGGAAGCTCCTTCCAACAGAGAGGAATCCAGAGAATTACAGTTCCTTGAAGTTGGAGTTCCTAGCCTTAGTCTGGGCAATCACAGAACGGTTCAAGAATTATTTGGCATCCTCAAAGTTCATAGCTTTTACTGACAACAACTCTCTAACCCATTTAGAGGCTGCAAAGCTGGGAGCAATGGAGCAGTGTTGGATGGCCAGATTATCCAACTTCGACTTCACTGTCAACTCCGGGCAGGCCATAAGAATGGCAACGCTGATGCCCTATCCAGAATGCATAACCTACCAGACGTGGGAGAAGACGTGGATGAGCAAGAAGAAGTAGAGTTACCGGGCTTCCACTGTTCAAGCGCATCCTCATGTCATCAGGCAAGCCAAAGACGTCAAGAGACAACAATGAACCCGTTATCTCACCATAGCTGGAAAAAGACCCAGGACAGTGACGCAGCTGTTGGCTTAGTCAAGGAGCTAATAACCAAGGAACACTCCTGCCTGAGTCAAGAAGCTTCACAAGAAGCCAAGCGCCTATGGAAGGAGAAGGGGAAATTGTTTGTCTATCAAGGTAAACTGTGCAGACGTCAATTCCAGAACCCATGAACTGATATGGCATACCGTGGTCCTGAAAGGAGATGTATAGATGGTATTAGAAGCGTTTCACAATGATGCTGGACACTTTGGTTGGAAGAAACTGGAGATGTTGCTGAAAGACCACTTTTACTGGTTAGGAATGAGAGATTCCATTGAACGATGGTGTAGAAACTGTGGACCATGTCACCTGAGAAGAAAAGACCAGCAAAGCCAAAAAGCTCCACTACAACCAATTTTTACCAAGAAGCCTCTTGAGATTGTTGCCCTGGATCATGTGAAGCTAGCACCCAGCAGAACAGGGTATACCTATGCTCTTACCAGGGTTGACCACTACTCCAGATTCTTAGTAGTAGAACCAGTCAAGGACTTAACTGCAGAAGTAGCAGATCTGCATTTGAATCACAACTGTTCCAAGAATTCCTAGGATTGTATGGTTGTAAAAGATTATAACCACACCATATCATCCACAAACAAATGGTCTTTGTGAGAAGATGAGCAACATTGTCATCGACATGTTAAAGACTTTACTACTAGAAGAGAGAAACCAATGGCCAGTAAAACTACCTGACTTAGTGGATATATACAATCACATACCTGTAGGTTCCTCCAGCTATGCACCAGCTTATTTGATGCGAGGAAGACCAGGAAAACTCCCAGTTGACTTGGAGATAGGAACCTTAGAACCGGACCAAGATACTTTAGAAGAAAATTGGGACTATCACCGTCAACAGCAGTACAAGAAAGTTCAGGAATACATGGAAAAGAACTTAGAACAAGTCAGAAGCAAGCAAGAACATGACTTTAACAAGAATGCCACAGCTGAACCCTTGATACCTGGTGAACTAATTCTCAAGAGAAAAAGAAGAACCAATAAACTAGATGACCAATGGGAAGTTGAACCCTACACAGTTATTCCATTTAATTTTGACAATTCCAAAACTTGTGTAATTAGTCACAATGAAGGAAGAACATCATCAACAGTTTCAAGAGATCATCTCAAGAGATGTCCTGAACAACTGAAACCACAAGAAATAAACTGCTATTCAACACCAGTTGAGGAAAAGAAAGAGAAAGTCATCCACACAGTACTAGGAGATTTCCCAGAAGATTGACCTCAATGTGATGGAGCTATCATAGTACCAGAACTCTCATTTTATCAATCTGTGGAAGAACAAGTTCCAACCCCAAAAGAATCAAGAAGAGAAGAAGAACCCGTTCAAGTATGAGACGTACAGCCTCTTGTACCGGAATCAGAGATTCCTACAATCAGCGAACCTGCCAGTCTGCTAGAAAGACTATGACAGTACTACGGTATCTCAGAGTATGTAGATCTAACAGACTAGGGGATAGTGCACGCACAACACCAGACATAGACACTAGTGACACACCAGTACTATGTAGATCAACCAGTAGTAACTTTGGTCAGCTACCACTCAGATACCGAGAGTGAAGTGTAGAGTGTCAAAATGAAGAAATATAAATAGCGACTTGTGTATAAAAATGTGAATAGTCGTGTATAGAAGGGGGGAGGAAGCTGGGCACATGCGTATTAAGTTGGGAACAGAAAGTGCCTGGGGTGGAGAGAAGGTAAGACCCTGCCTCCTAAGCAGAGACACCCATAGGGAAACTGTGTGTAAAGTGTGTTAACCCATTAAATGTGTCAAGCCAACAGAGACTTTACTGTGTGGACTTTAGCCTTTTTCCCTGGATTTCCCTCCCTGGACTACAGCCACAGGACTATTGGTGGCAAAAACTACTTTCTTTCCTTTTTACAGCCTGCGGCGGATGGACTAGTGCCGTAAGGACTGCTTTTTTTTTATTTTACTGGTTTCCAAGGTTTTTTTGTAAATTTTTGAGTTTTATGACTCTGTAAATACCTGTTATTATTGTTGTTGTGTGTTATGCAACGAAAATTTTGTTCAGTCCTGGAGTACTGAAGGTAACTAGAGGGGAATGTGGCGCCCTGTGCCAGGTAGGCCACAGAACCAACTAGTTCGCTATGGGATTTCTACATCTGGTACCCCAATCACACACAACACCTT
>JARQOC010000613.1:40000-68971 GCA_033576535.1 Allobates femoralis | reverse complement strand
GCTTTTGGATATGCTCGGCCCAAAACCAAATTTAAAATTTCCCAAATGCCTGTTTCTCTTCTTTTGGCTTGATTTCTTTTTTTTACTTGGGAGACCTACAGCAGAAAATTTTTGGTAGTTCTTTTTTCAAGCTTAAACTGAAAAACCTTTACACAAAGACAACATGGCTAAACAGGGGGCCATGGTACCCATGGCCCCCGTTTTAACACCGCCCCCCCTTTGAGTTACTTGTGCGTGACGTCTTGGCGGGTTTTCCTGTTCAACCCGGCACCCGTCCCCCCCGCCCTCGCCAGCGTAAAGCACCACCCCGTGCAGCACCACTACTAGTGAGGTAAAGGCGGGAGGGCGCGTTTGACTGCGGGGGGGCAGCAGACAGAAGTTATTCTGGTCCCGCCTTTCCCGGATCGCACCAGGTTTTGCCGGATTTTCCGGTACGGCGAAACCGGCCCGTTCCGGTACAAATAAAGCACTGCCCCTGAGAATTTCCAAGTCCACGCTGCCAGCTGTGTTAATGGCACACAAAAGAACGTTTCTCAGGCTGTTTTTAAAAATTCCCACAGCCCCCCACACCAGCGCTCCTGCTGCTCTGACACTTATCTCCCTTCCCAGCTCTGGACAGCTCCTTTTTCCCTCCAAGCCAAACCCCAAAAGGGGGAAACCCGTGTGAAATCATCACTTCAATCAGATTAAAATGTTGTTAAACCTGTGAGTGCTTTCCACAGGGGCAACAGATTTCAATCACCCATGTGCAGTATACCGGTCTTTGGGGGAAATGCCCGGGCACAAACACCCACTATATACTGTTGTTGCGTGTATTTTTAGCCTTACTTCTGAGGTACCGAATATGTTG
This sequence comes from Allobates femoralis, assembly GCA_033576535.1. Lineage (NCBI taxonomy): Eukaryota > Metazoa > Chordata > Amphibia > Anura > Aromobatidae > Allobates > Allobates femoralis. The sequence continues at coordinate 68,121 of JARQOC010000613.1, read as the reverse complement.
GGAAAAAACAGCCAAGTTATAAAAAATTCATTTTTTTGCAGGGTCTAAAAAAAAATGATAGCCCCTTTATTTGTTTCTAGCAGGCGAGTACAAGAGAACGAAATTTCAAAAACTCCTCGGCAGAGGAAGATAGATTTTTCAAGGTCACTTTGGATTTGCTTTTCAGCTGCTCACTAACCCAAAATCGCTAAAAAGTCGCTGTAACGTTTACGATTTTGTGACGCAAAAAGCGATCCCGCTTAAAGATGTGATTATGTGTGACACGCACCAACGATCCCGGCCCCTGCTGTGAGGGGCCCTTGGGTTGGTTTCACACTGCTTGGGTCATTTTTACGTTGTTGCACTCCTGCTGGGAGGCTACATCGTTGTGTTTGACAGGGACAATGGGCCAACGATCTCATTGCTAAACTTTTGGAGTGACAATTCCCCAAAGACCTTTAGTATAAAATTCTGGATCACTGGTGTGTCGTTTTTCACATCACTGATAGATACCTGTTTGACATCTTACCAGCGATGTGAAAAACCACGCACCAGCGATCTCTGCACATTATCGGGATCGCTGGTTCGTCCTTATGTGTGACTGGGCCTTTACTCTTGTAAATTAGCTTTTATAGGGGGTTTATACGTGCCAACGTAGAATGTGTGCTGCAGATTTTTAACCTCCAAAATTCATACCGTGTTTCAAAGATCTGCATTGATAAGTTGGTAGGGAAGGCTGGGAAAAAGGGTTTCTTGATGTCATAATATGATGTGGGGCTTTGCTGTGTTTTTGATCACCAATCCAGGTATAGCAGGCAGCTATGGACTGCCACACACTCCCAGCTGCGTAGCTTTATCTGGCTGGTAATCAAAGACACAGGGGTGCCCTTTTTTTCATAACTTTGTAAGAAATTATTTAAAAAAAAGGGAGGCCTTGCCTTATTTTTGGTTTCCAGGTAAGTAAAACTAGGCAGCAGGGGGCTAGAATTCTTAGTGTGTCATGACCCAGAAAAAAATTCATAGAAGCACCATTTTCTGGAGCTTTACCAGACTCTTCCAGTTGCCCCAGTGCCAGTAGCAGACTGGGTAATAAGAGGTTAATGACAGCTGAGGATTACCAGCTGGTACCAAGCCCGAGGTTCTCAATGTCAAGCCAATGTTAGACATGGCCTAAAGTAATATGTAAAAAAGTATACAAACACATCCTTCATTCCCATCTTTACTACCAGCATTATAACCCTCCATGAAAATCTTCTATGACATCTGTTCACAGCGGGAGCCAAAACTCACTCCTTGCTGTGAGCGGGGTGACGTGCTAAAGTTCATCTGAGGTCAGAGCTCAGCCACATCTCTCCAGCCTGATGAAGACTGTTAGTATGCAGTTGAAATGCGTAGTGGAGCTGTGAGGGGAGCTAAGAAGTTAATAAAAGGTTCGCCATTTATGAAAACATCTTACATGTCTGCTTGTTCCTTAGAGCGCTCCTAATCAGACCGCCATTACTATTTTTTGCATGAAAACTACTCCCTTTTTGAGGGACTGGCGGCTGGAGCAGCTCAGGAACAGCACAAACGATCTGCTTTGAACAGGAGAGAGGAGAGCGGAGAGGCAGTGCACATACCGCCGGCGGCGGAGGCTGTTAAACTGGGTTGTGCAGGACTTGCACAACCCGATAAGGTGAGTGGCCACCTACCCACGCCACTTAGACGTTTTTAATAAGGGGATCCTACACATTTGCGCCCCTTTTCCTTTTTGTTTTACATCTCTCCAGCTGACCTCAGATGAACCAGACTGTGACATCACCACACTCACAGTCGGCAGTCAGTTTTAGGTCCCACTGTCATTGAACGACGCAGAGAATTATTATGGAGGGTTTTATGGGGATTAATAAACATGTGAAAAAGGTTTGTGATTGTGTTCTTTTTACAAAAAAATTATTTTTTACGGTATAATGTATCATTTACTATTTACTTAGGTGTTCATAATGGTTGGCATTAACCCCTATTACTTAATCTGTTTCTCAGGCAGCTGCAATTCGCAGAGTGGGGGACCCAGTGCACTTGGGCCTCCCCCTGCTGAGGTTTCCAGCCCCCAACTGCCTATGTGGCAACCAAAAATATGGTGAAGCCCCGCATCACTTTTTTTAAAATTATTTCAAGAAATAATTTTCAAAAAGGGGCTCCCTTATATTTTTGAATATCAGCCAGGTAAAACTTGACAGCTGGTGGTGGTTGGTAGCACGTACCTGCCTGTTGTACCTGGGCTGGTGACCAAAAATACAGCAGAGCTAAGTGTCATAAACACAAAATACAAAATAAATCCATGCTAAATATGCAGCAAATGCTCACTGTGTGAATAGTGGTGCGTATTTGCAAGTTAACTATGAACTCTATTGGTGAAAATCATGTCAAAATACGCTGGAAGAGTTGACATGCTGCAGATTTATCCGTGTAAAAATATGTGCCATTTCGCTGCTGGAAAATTCACAGCATGGGCATGCCATTTCTAATTTACCATACAGTGTGCAGAGAAGGTGCAATGCTGCAGAATTATCAAAAATACGCCGAAAAAATGTGGGAAGATCGCTGCAAAAATGCAGAAAATCCGCAGTATGGGCACATAGCCTAACTACTTTTGTATGACCATATGATAATCCAGACTTTCTGATAATACAGCAGTCATTAAATCCTATGATGTCATTGTGGATGAATGTTATCAGATAATATATACTTTGTGCCCAAAAACGATACCACCAGAAAAAAATAGTTTTAAGCTTGCTGTTATAAACTTGTCTGATGAAGTGTCGTCTGTCCTGTGAAAGCGGAAAGACAGTGGAGGACACAAACAGAAAAGGGCCCCTGTGCAAGAACTGTCCATGCAGTACAATAGTTATGCATATGACAGTCATTGTATGCTGATTTGTAGGTGAAAATGGACCTCCTTACCTCTTCGGCCCCTGTACAGTTGCAGAGGCTGCACCAATGATATGTCTGCCTCTGAATAAAGATATTAGTCTTTTATGATACAAAAGCATTTACCATCATAGTTCCACAGCTTACCTGTACTTTTCTGTTCATCATGTAGGTGGATGTACCATAAAATCATTGTTGATTCAAAATTGTTGTATGTTTTCACTTGTAGGTCTAATCAACTCTGAAGTTTTTTTGTTTTTTTTATGTTTTAGGCAACTTCTCAGTCAACAAAAGATACATATGGGATTAATTTATCAGATGCTCCTTCTGAGACAGATCTACAGATCTATACAAGGTAACAATGTACTATATTGTCTCTTAAGGAAGTATTTGTGTCAATTGTAGATGCAATCCATATTTTGGGTAATTGATTCAACACAAGAGAAGTATTATTGGCACTAATCACACTTGTATGGAGTAAGTGTCCTACACAACTGCACTTGAAAGTCCTGCTTCTACACAATGTATATAAAAAAGTTTCACTGCAAGGCTGTTTTCACATCACGTATTTTTACCTGTCTGTCGGATCCTACTTTTTGTAGGACCCCACGGACCGGAACGGATGGCACTCGAGGTGACCTCCGGATGCCTTTTCTGTGTCCGGGTCCGTGATTTTCACGGACTCCGAAAGGGAAAGCCCGAGCCTGCAAAGTGTAGGCAAGACAGGCACTTTCACTCCTGCAGTGTATATTATCTGTGATGAGCTGCCGTAAAGTAACCTCGCGCATGTGCAATGCGCATCGCGAGGTGTACGTGGGTGTACGAAGTCATGAGAGCCGGATATGACGCGAATATGGCACATACCGGCTATTCCGCGCCCCTGGAGAGGGAGATGATGATCAATAAGGATTATCACGCTCCTCGGGGTGTGAATAATTACAATATAGGTGTTGGAGAGAAGCCACAGGAACGCCCTGTGCGACTTCTCAAAATCTCAGAAGCCCCAGATCCAGAGGTAATAAAAGCACTTTTCTAAACTTCACAAATACACTATTTTTACAGAAAAGGATCGCTAGATTAGCATACTCAGGGTGCAGGGACAGGTATTAATAGGCTGGGGGGTCATTTTTAGGAGTCAGGTTCCCTTTAAAGTTTTAAGCATTAATATAAAAATACAGTGCTTATAATAAAAAAGATAAACATAAAAATGGCACCCAAATATGGTAAATATTTTTAAAATAAGTCTAAAGTTGTGTTCTGATTCCATGGGGAGGAGAAAAATGGGATATGGAACACACTCCAGCATAGGCAGACCGCCATATATAAATAGCTTTATTTTGTGCCACCCAGTTTTTATATGCTCGAGCCTGCGCTCATGTTTCTAGGATGACTTTGACCTTAATATTCCAATCTCAGGTCTGTGACTGGTTCTGAGCTTATTTCAGGGTATGTACCTTTCATAATAAACACCCTGTTTTTTCCAACGCCTATCTTCCCCCCACCCCAACTATTCCATTGCATTGTAAACAACCCACTGATACTTTGCATCATTAAATTACATTGCATGATATTCATTAGCAACTAGAATTACAGTTTGCCAATTTGGCTTTTTGGGGTTTCAACAAGATGGGGCAAGTGGAGATCAAACAGATATATACATCTACTACATAATGCTCTTTAAAAGGGTTGAGAAAGCTAAAAAATGTGTCATTGGGAAAAATGGCATGCAAAATTTGTTAAGTGGACAGCAGTAATTATCTCATGAAGCATCCCCAATCTATTTATATGCTCATGTAGCTCTTCCAAAGACAAGTCTAACTGTACCTTTACATGATCAGTTCTTTCCATGGTTACAGAGAGATCAGCATTTTAATTACCGGTAGTATGCAAATAAGGGTGAAGCTCTGATGTCTCTGGCACTCCAGCTCTATTCCCTGCCCAATGCTGCCTTGCCCTGCTTGACTGACAACTCATTTGCTTGAAGACACATCACAGAAGCTGCCAGTCAAAGCAGGTGGAGGAAGCATGTGTACAAACTGTAGCTGATAAATGATCAGAGATTAACTATATTGGTCTCTGATAAATGCTTGATGTCCAAAGCTTTTTGCAGCTGTCTTTTCATCCGGATTCCATAGTGTGTGTGGCTGCAATGCAATCTTCTTCTAATACTACACATCATAAAAGATGGTTCAGCTGAAGAATTCCCTCAACATCCACTGGTAGAAAAATGTTGTAGACTTTTATAACCTGCAGGAAATGATGGGCTGTACCTCGCTTCACTGGATAGAAGGGATTGCCAAAAAAGCTGCAGGTTGTTGATAAGTGAACTACTGTTCATGAAATATATCAATATTTTCAATTCATATATGAAAAAAACAACACCTATTGCAAAAAAAAGGCTATTAAGCCTTACCAACATATGAAAAAATAAGACCGATTGCAAAAAAAAAATTAAATCCTTTCTAAATCAATATCATTTTGTGTGCTGATTATAATAGAATTTAAATTTCATTGTTTGCATTAGGTTCGTACATTTGGGACTCTGCCAACACAAGCAAGAGAAAAGACACCTAAAAGCCAATCAATGGACGATGGACACAATTGTGAAACTGTATGTATTCATTTTTGTTATTGATGTATTTATTTTCCATCCTTATGACATGAAGTTCATTTTGCTTACAAGAATCAATATGGTGCTGTGGCTGACCAGTGTGTTTTCATTTAGCATCACGTCAATTAAAAATGCTAACAAGCCTTGAATTTGACTTGCTGCTTTAAAGGAAAACTGTCAGGTCAAAAATCCATATGTAACTAATATCATTTTCTAATTCCTTGCTCTAAACTTTCTCTATTGATGTATTTCTATTGTTTATATACCCCTCCTATCCTCTGTAAACTTCAAATAAAGAGATCTCACTCAGTGAGTGATCCACGTAGTTCTCTGCTGTCCACTCCCCACATGATGAATATGCATGTCACACCACAGCACAGGAGATCAGTGGGGGCGCTGTATCCTCCCCTCTACTCTCTTTGCAGCAAAACTAAGAGATCAGATAAACACAGGATCTCTCATAGCACAGCAGGGATTCCTTTTTACAGAAACTAATGGAGTCTAGGTCAGATAGGGCAGACATGTAGCTTTCTCCCTCTGTGTCCTGAACAGAACAGTAGCTCCAGAAAGTGAAACCACACAGCACTCAGAGCAGAGGGTGGAGAGAGCTGCTGAGAGGGAGTGCATAATTACATGACCGTTTATACAGCAGCATGACTAATCGTCTCTGCTTATAATGGAGAGGACTAATGCAGTGACTTTCTGCAGGGTGTGAAGATACTGATAACAAGGAAACTGCAAAGGGTAGAATAATGATTTTACATGTGTTTAAATGGTTTGCCCAGGCCCTATTCAAGGGTAATATTAGTATCATACTGAAAAATGACCTGACAGTGTCCCTTTAATTGGGAACTGAACTTTGCAGAAATCAGTAGAACAAGCAGATTTAATAAACCTTGTAATATAAATTCTGTGTCTACTGTCTGTTTGCTACTAAAGTGAAAGTGAACAGGAATACATCTTTTTGTGTGCTGTGCTTGTAGGGTTGTGGAGTTGGTAAGCCAAACCTCTGACTCCAACTCCTCAATTTTCCTGACTCCGACTCCCACTCGTGCATTTTTAGGTGATAAAACTTACTGTAGTAAAATGGTAACATCAGGCTTTTCATCTCCATTATGATACAATAATCAAGGTACTTAGATATAAAATATAATTATAGGAATACAACTTTAGAACACAAAAAACTTTCATAAACTGTAGATATGCAATGGACAGTAAATGGGAAAAAAAGTTTTCAACAAAAACAAGCTGAATAACATTTGTTCAGTCTATAAATTTGTTCAGAGATAGAGTATCTCCTCCATCAGATCCTCCTTCATAGATGACACCAGATCTGATCTATTTTAAGGCTAGCGAACAACCTCTGTAAAGTCAAGCAAGGGGGATCCCCGCTCACCTGTCCCTTTGTGCATGGCAGAAAATCCAAGATATAGTCCACAAGTTAAGGAGAGGTTCCTGCACCAGCTGGTTGATTCCAAAATCTTTATTCCACAATTTTAAAATCACAGGGAATCAAGGCAAAAAATTCAGGCATGTGGTGGGGTGACCTATAGGTTGAACCTGATGGTCTAGTGGGTGTATAGTATGGGGGGAATGCCCACTAACCTCAAGGGGTTGTGCACCCCTGCACAACTCCGGTATTAGCGTTGAAGTGAGGAGATGAAGTTAGGTCCGAGCTCTGCCACTGCGCTCGTTTGCTTCCTGGTTCTCGGCCACGAGATCAGGTCAAATGATCCGGTCATGGGCTACATGGAGGCATGTGATCATTCGCATCACCGCAGGTCTTCAAGCCAGGGGTGGTATAAGATGTTCCGAGCTGCTACTGCTGCTCTCCCACAGAGGGGAGGTGTATATTGGAATGAAAGTCTGTGAACTGGTATCACCTGAAGAAGACAGCACCATAGCTGTCGAAACATGGTGTGGCTTTTAGAGTCTCTTGCTCCTTCAGAAGTGCTTCACAAACAGCTACATACAACTTTCTTGCATTCTTGGGGGGGCACAGGAACTGTGCTTGTTGGATCGTTGCTGGGACTTTGGCTTATGTGAAAGCTGAGACCCAGCTCTCACAGCCCGGAGTGATGCCTGCACTGCCCGGGCTTTTTAACCCCATAAATGCTGCAATCAATTGCAATCTCAGCATTTAGGAGGCTGGGAAAGAACTGTACTCTTCTCCCAAGACATTGGAACCTCTGCAATATGATAACGGGGGCCCGATCGTTGCAACGCAAGATCGTCATAACAATGTCATGACAACTTCTGGGTCACCCAGCTACGGCAAGCCTCTTACACCATGACAGGAGCATGGTGTAAAAGGCTGCTGTTAGTGTAAAACTAACTGACAAGTATAATGGTACATTGCAATGGATTATACTAGCGATCAGAGTAATAAAAGTTAATGTTTTTTTATAGGAACTAAGTAAAAAAATTTAAAAAAAATGTAAAATTATATTTAAAAAAGCACAAAATAAGTCCACATATTTGGTATAGCCAATTCCATAAAAGCTTGATCTATAGAACTCTAACACTATCTAACCCTTTCAGTGTACACCATAAAAAAATGCTGTACAAAAGTATGCTTTTTTCATCATACCACCAAAAAAATGGAATAAAAATGGCACCACTGAACACGTCATCCTGTTGCACAAAAACAAGTCGCTGTACAGCTCGGTCAGCAGAGAAATAAAAAAATCTAATGCTCTCAGAATACAGCAATGCAAAAACAAGTTTTATTTCTATGAAACTGTACTCTACTCTGAGTGCCTACATCGGGGATTACGGGTAAATCTCTGAAAAATGTGATTCAGACAAAATTCTCAACCAAATATTGCTATAATGAGGTCTGTGATGGAGTCACTTTGAATACCTGTCTGGTCTAGCGGTGGCCATCTTTTTGTGTGTCATTTTAGTCAAGCACACAACTGTGGTCAACAGTTTTGTACACCTTTGAAAAGAGGTACACCACTGAACTGAGGCCAGAGTCCAAAGTAACTCTTCTGCCTCATTATAGTGAATTGATCCATTGTGGGTTTTCACCTGAATCACTTTTATTGATGGAAACCCTAATGTAAGTGCTCAGCATAGAGCAGAGGATAAATGTATAAAACTAATCCAAAATGTTTTGTACCTTTAACTGCTGCCAATAGTATTCAACTCATCTCACAAAAAACACAAGTTTCCCCTATCATCTATTAACGGAAATATAGGGGGCTTCCACATTGCTGGTACAAAGGCAATGGAGAAGCAATATGGCTCCCCACAAAATAGAAAAGTAGCAACATTTACACTCCCAAATCCAAATGCTCCCTTCCCTTCTAAGCCCCACAATGTGTCTAAACCACAGTTAACATTCATGTATTTGGTGTTGTTGTAGTGAGGAAGCCCACTGGGTGTGTGTCTCCAGAAGCACGAGCTGGCTACTATATTAGGCACTACAAAGGCTTCGTAAAAGATAACCTTCCTTTTAATTTGTTGTACAGAAATTCATAGTACACTTGAAATTAAGCAACTTTGTAACTTATGCTTTTTCTACCAGAATTGATCAGTTATTATCAGAATTCTCAATTCTGAGGTAAAATCTGCATTCAGTGAAGACTTTCCCATTACTAAGATAGTAGATGGCAGTTGTTACTGATGACATTCTATGAAGATGTGAGGAGGGGTTTTAGAATCCACTTTCGGTCCATTATCTATCTGAAAACATTTTATTTATATTCTATACAATCTACATTTTATCCATTCTTTTTCCTAAGGTGATACAGTCCTTTATGGTCATTACTTAGTAGGTAATTTTTATAACACATTTTCTAGAACACCGGAGTATAAAATTGGTTACTCTACGTGTCTAGGTAGAGGTAAGCATGCAACGTGAAGAGGAGAGCAAAAGAGCAAGAGATTCAAATCTTCCGTCTTGTTACTCCATAGCATAAAAGCATGTAAATGTTTTCATGAAAGGTAAAATCAGTTCAAAATGAAGTTATTAGCTTTACATTTGCATAATAAGTCGTTAACTTGTCAATGTCAGGAACAACAAACATACAGCAGCAGCATTTCTCTCCAAGGAATTTAGCTACCATGGTAACAAAGATTTTGGATTTTCTTCTTTTTATTCACCAATATGCATCCTTACATTATAAAGATAAAAAAAAAAAAAAAACATTTTCCTAAACATGCTTCAGGTATTTGATGATGTATTTCACAGTTCACCACATGTTAATATATTTATTCATATTATAGTGACAACATATTCTGCAAAATCTACCAAGATTATCTCAATGTTCTAAGGTTTCTGAGCTACCAGTTTTAAAAGGAAAATCCAAATGGATCAAATGTTTGATATTTTTCTTTTCAATCTAAGCGTTATAACCCTTTAATAACTGCCAATATGCATTTACCAGGTGAGATTTATAGGGTCTTATTCCCTCATAACCATTTTAAACCAACAATCAGAAATAAGTAAATAGTGCAACCCTCCACCACCACAGCAGCAGACACCCTGTGGCATAGGTCTCAACCTGTTTTGGAACTGATTAGTGATGATTAAACCCTTAAATACAGTTGTTAATTGCAATAACTGTGTCATGGGGTGGTAAAGGAAGTCAGGTAGCAAGATAATAAGTTGGGCAAATGGGGAACTAGTCTAACCCTTGTAATGGAGTTCCCTGGCTCTCCCTATTCCCTAAATTACATCTGAAGGTAAGGATGTTCAGGCCGCCACCCATGCCCTCTGCTCCTGATCAGCCCTTGGCTAAATCCCCCTCACCCCACCCACAGACTGGGACACACAGCAATTCCCACAAAATAAGGAAATCTCCAGGCAGGAACAGCACAAACTCATAAGCAAATACTGCACTACTTCCTTACAGCACACGGTCTTAGCAGAGGCTAAAACTCTATCAACGACATCTGCTGCTGGAAGAGGAAACTATTTAAAGCCCATAAGTGTGGACACCTAACACCCACAACATTCCACCTGCAGAGCTGCCTCAGATAAAGACAGCAACACCACAGCCGCATCAGACATTAACTCTGAATGTGCCAAAGGAAACTTACTCCTATTTAACTTCAGCAAAGCATTTCACATGGACTGCAGAGCAGTCAACATGTGACAAGTGGCATCTAAGTGGTTAAACATGGGTTAAATGACCCCCTTTAACACCATTGACTCCCCCATAATTGTAATTGCAGGTGCAGATAGTTGTCATGGTACCCTTAGATCATCAGATGACACCAGGGTATGGTGGCCTGTTAGATTGTGCTATAAACCATTGAGAAACTTGACAGGTCTCAGGCACTTAATTACATGAATACTGCAATGGATGAGGCCAATGATCAAATTAACAAATATTCATGTCCCACAGTGGGAGTATGAGAAAAAGTGAAACAAAGTAAAATAAAATATGTAAAAAAAAAAACAAAATAAACAAAATCCATATACACAAAAAGTGTGTATAAATCATTAAAACATTTTTACCACTAAATATGCAGCCTTTGTGTTGAAACAAAAATAAACCAAGAAAACACATATGCTCATATTTTTTGAACTATAAGATTCACCGGACTACAAGATGCACCCAGATTTTAGAGGAGGAAGAATTAAGTAAAAAATGTGGTTAACTGTTATGGAGGAGATCTGCTGCCAACACTGTTAAGGGGGTATTGTCCCCATCCCTGGCCCCTTCCAGGTAATATTTAGCCTCCTATCCTGGTATATTGCTCCCTATCCCGGTTTATAGCCTTTTATCCAGGTATTTAGCCTCCCATCCTGGTATATAGCCTCTTACCCATCCTGGTATATAGCCTCTTACCCATCCTGGTATATAGCCTCCCACCCATCCTGATATACAGTATAGTCCCCATCCTGGTATATAGCCTTCCATCCTGGTATATAGCACCCCCCCATCCTGGGATATAGCACCTTCACCCCCATCTTGGGATATAGCACCCCACCATCCTGGGATATTGCAACTCCTCCTTGACTGTATATGGCCCCCCATTCTGCTGCACATGCTAATATAATAAATGGTGTAATTTACCTGTCCGGCGCTCCCCTCATCTCTCACTCTGCAGCCGCTGCAGAATTGATCTCTTCCTGTCTGTGCATCCCCAGGGAATCCGATCAAGTGACCCAGCACAACAGTGATGTCATCACTGTGAACCCTGGTCACATAACCAAATGCGACGGGGATGCATAGACAGGAAGAGATCAATGCTGCTGTGGATGCAGAGGGAGAGATGAGGGGAGCGCTGGACAGGTAAGTTACACCGTTTATTATATTAGTGTGTGCGGCAGCAGGGGGGCCATATACAGGATGGGGGACTTAGTACACTCTAATATACACTGCCTCCCACAACTGCTCAGCGCTAGCTTCAGCATTGAGAGGTGGACAGCAGGATGCAGTAGACATTAAATAGTAGAATATTACAGTAGAACAGAGGTCCCCAACTCCAGGCCTCGAGGGCTGCCAACAGTGCAGGATTTCAGGATTTCCTTAGTATTGCACAGGTGTTAATGTGATCATCTGCACAGGTGATGATTCCAACCCCTGTGCAATACTAAGGAGATCCTGAAAACATGCACTGTTGGTGGCCCTTGAGGCCTGGAATTGAGGACCCCTGCAGTAGACTATTGAGCGGGGACACGTGATCACGGGCTGCTTCTCTAGCCCCTGCTAGCCGCCTCCATAACTGCCCCCTCTCCAGCACAGCCCACACAATACCACAGCCCTCGTATATTCTGACCATAAGACTCACTGCCCCCACTTTCCCCAACAATTTGGGGGAAAACGTGTGTCTTATGTCTGAAAAATATGGTATATGTTATCGCAGCATCCTGACTGACCCAAACACGCCAAAAATATAGCTTTTTTTGTTATACGGACACACACAAAAAAAATGAATAAAAAGGATCAAAAAGTTAGAAATATGTAGGAAAAAAAGGCATATATGAAAACACCAAACAAGCAGTAAAATGGTTCATTTAGCAAAAAAAAAGTAAAATGTTCCAGAATATGGTAAAGCAGAAAGAAATTATTTTTGTAAAATATTGTTTTAGTGTGTAAAAGTAGGAAAGCATGCAAAAACTAAATAAATCTGGTATTGCTATAATCAAAGTGATCAAAAAAATAAATCATTCATCACTTTCACCGCACAGTGAAAAGTGCAAAAAAATGAATAAAAACAATAACTGAATTGCTAATTTGGGTTAATTGTGTGTTTGCAAAATAAGAATAAAATGCAATCAAATAATGTTATACTTCAAACGGTACCCAAAGTATCTTTAACCAGTTATGCAAGAAATAAGCCCTCATACAGCTTTGTTTGCCAACAAAATTAAAAAAGTTATAGCTCTCAGATTATGGTGAAGAAAAAGCTATGATTTATAAAAAAGCATTTTTAGTGTGTATTCGCAAAACATAAAAAAAGAGAAATGGAATTGCTGTAATCACACTGACTTGAAGAATAAAGCCCGTCTTATCATTTTATTGCAGAGAACTGAGTAAAAATAAAAATAACTTTTTGTAATGCTGTATTTTCTACCTCCAAAAAAAATCTAAATGAAGCCCAGTTCAGATTTATTCTGTGCCCTTTTCTGAGCGCTTACCCTGAGGTTTCCATGTAAATCCCAAAAAACGTGATTCTGAAAAAGAACCTGACCGCTGACATTAAAACAGCTGGTATCAACCCGATTATTTTGCCCAGCGTGCCGCTACCACCACAGGAGCTGCAGGAAGTGTGGAGTAAAGCACCTGAAAATGGTGCTTTGGAAGAACACCCCATTTTAAGGGGTGGCTGCAGGCATAGATTTTCAGTATGGGGGCCCAGAATGCTTGTGCTTTACCACGCTGAGAGTTCAAACCCTAGCTGCCTGGGTTTTAACCTGGCTGGCAATTATAAATAGGGCAAAGTCTACGGATTTTTCTTTTTTAAATATTTATTTCAATAATTTAAAAAAATAATGAACTTCCTTCTATTTTGATTGCCAGCCAATGTAAAGCAAGGCAGCTGGGGTTGGCAGCCCGTAGCTGTTCGCTTTATCTGCGCTGAGAATTAAAAGTACAGTAAAGCACTGTCATTTTTTTTTAATTATTTATTTTTACAGTACTATGATGTCAATCAATGGGTGAGGGGCGCAACAGCCAATCAGACGCTGTCACATAATGGACGTCTGTGATTGCCTGTTGGAGTAACCTGAAAACTGCTTATACATTCTAGCATCTAGAATGTATGGGCAGTTTACAGGTTACTCCAACAGTCACTCACAGATGACCACTCTCTGTGACTGGGCCTGTGATTGGCTGTTGAGCCTGTGTGAATACACAGTAGTTAATGAGCGGCCCGGAAGTACAAGTGGTGAGGTGCAGTAAGTATAATGTTGCCATTTAATAATTATTTTCTTTCTCTTTACACTTCCCCGGTCCCCGAACTGTAACATGGACTTCCTAGGGAAGTCCTCATTCGAAATTTGTGCCTGAACACTAGGTGTTCGGTTCGGCCCCAAACTTTACAGTGTAGCTTTACCCATCACTACTTATGACCCTGTTTCTGTCATGAGGGTCCTCCTGTGAACTCCTGCTGTGAGCTGGTGTTCTTAGGAGATTTTGATTTCCGCTATACAGTGTAGTGCTGATGCACTGCTCTGTACAAAGGGAACTAGTAAATGGTAAGAAAAAAACGTTTTTACAAATATGAAGTAAATTTAAAAAAAAAAAGTTCAAATCACCCTTCCATGCACCATTGGGAATAACACACTAATCTATTAAAATATAAAATAAATTAATCCGATCAGTAAACTGTGCAACAAGAAAAAATCAAAACACAAAAATTGATAGTTTTTTTGCCCGCCACAATAACACAAAAAAAATATAACAACAGGCATTCAAAACATTGTATATACTCCAAAGTACCGTAATAACAATAAAAACATTGGCTTCTGTTGCAAAAAAACAAGCCCTCACACAGCTCCATATCCCAAAAATGTAAAACATTAAGGTTTTCAGAAAGTCATGACACAAGCACCATTGCTGATTTTTTTCCACCACAAAAACAAAAACTTATACATGTTTTATGTCTATGTAATCATACTGACCTGAAGAAACATACTGCTAGATACATTTTATCATAGAGTGAACTCTAAATTAAAACCCAAAAAACTGAATTTGACATTTTTTTTCAATTGTATTACAATTTTTCTCTTGCTTACAAATACATAATGGTCAAAAGTACAACTCTTCCTGCCAAAAACAAGCCCTCACATAGCCACATCAAAAAGTATAAAAAGTATCGCTCTTGCAATAAGGGGAGGAAAGAACGAAAACAGAGAAACACAAAATGGTCCAGATCTTAAGGGGTTAAATAGCCATTTTCATTGAGTTTTTGCCCTTTTTAGGATATCACTGTGTTCATGAGAAATTGCATAGCAAATTATGGGATCAATTTTCTCATGTTCCCCCTGGTGTAAACTACAAATTTGGTGTTAAACAATATTTTAGGGGAAAAAAAATATTTTTTTTGTTTTCACATTTAAATGTTTTAAAGGTTCATGAATAACCTGCAGGGTAAAGATAGGCAGTACACACATGAATTCCTTGAGAGGCCTGGTTTTCAAAATGGGGTCACTTGTGGGAGGTTTCTTATGTTTTCGTACGTCAGGGACTCTACAAATGACATAGGATGTAAATCAGAAAACGTTCTTTCCTTGCTAAATTTTGCCATGTGCATCATCATGTTCTGGAGAAATTGTGTAACGAATTATGAGATTCATTTTCTCCTGTTATCCAATGTGAAAATTACAAATTTGGGGCTAAAACAACATTTTAGTGAAGAAAATGCAAATTTCATCTCCCCATCCACATTTTAAAAAAATGTAATTTTAAATATACCAATACATTTAAAATGCTCAACAACACCTTTCGATGAAGTCATTAATAGGTCTAGTTTCCAAAATGGAGTACCTCATTGACTTAAATTATAACTGTGTACATGAGTCGAGCCTGTCCAAGCATCTGACTGCTCGTTATGAATACCGAGCACCCAGCATGGTAGTGCCCTCTCATCACTAGCCCCAATCAATTTTAGCTCAAATTGTCTCTTCTTTCAAGCCCCACCATTTTCCAAAAGATTTCTGACCACATGTGGGATATCTTTTGATAAGAGGGCGTGCACTCTGAGACTTATTTCACAAGTCGAGGTGCCGATTGAGGGGTCTGATGAACCCACGTTTGTGAGGGAATGGAGTAAGACAATCGCACACTCTTTGGTTGATTTGCAAAAAATTAGAGTCTTTTTATTGAGGAGCAGCGAGAAACCAACGTTTTGGTCCTATCCGGACCTTGATCACGGTACTTGCCTCTTTTTTCAGACTCCAGCTTGAATTAATTGTAGTGGTAAAATTTTTCTTTTGTCACTTCATGTTTCATTAATCCTGTGTAGCACCTGAAGGATAAACAAATTTCCTGGCAGCAGTTTTGACGTATTTGGGGGTTATGGTATTTTCACTTTTGGGCAGTTTCTAATGTATGCTTGGAAGTGGCTGGGATCCTCAAAGGCACGCAGAGAGGACACAATGAATGTGAGGAGAGCCTGAAATATCTCTGTATTCAGGATTTGAGGACTGAGAAGGCAGTGAGCGGAGGTTGTGATGCCTTCACTGAGACAGTTTAATGGACTATGTAAATACCACCAGGTGGGCATACTCGCCATTGGAGCAGACTATGTCATGAATGTTCCATTAATGTCAATGGACTGTACAATATACCGTATATACTCGTGTATAAGCCGACCCGTGTATAAGCCGACCCCCCTAATTTTGCCCCAAAAATCTGGAAAAACCTATTGACTCGTGTATAAGCCGAGGGTGGACCCCAGCACAGGTATAGAGCCCCCAGCAGTGTGGTATACAGGCCCCCCCAGTGGTATACAGGCCTCCCCAGTGGTAGTATACAGCAGCCCTAGTGGTAGTATACAGCAGCCCCAATGGTAGTATATAGCATCCCCAGCAGCCCCAGTGGTAGTATACAGCAGCCGCAGTGGTAGTATATAGCAGCCCCAGCAGCCCCAGTGGTAGTATATAGCAGCCCCAGCAGTAGTATACAGCAGCCCCAGTGGTAGTATATAGCAGCCCCAGTGGTAGTATATAGCAGCCCCAGTGGTAGTATATAGCATCCCCAGCAGCCCCAGTGGTAGTATACAGCAGCCCCAGTGGTAGTATACAGCAGCCGCAGTGGTAGTATATAGCAGCCCCAGTGGTAGTATATAGCAGCCCCAGCAGCCCCAGTGGTTGTATATAGCAGCCCCAGTGGTAGTATATAGCATCCCCAGCAGCCCCAGTGGTAGTATACAGCAGCCCCAGTGGTAGTATATAGCAGCCCCAGCAGCCCCAGTGGTAGTATACAGCAGCCCCAGTGGTAGTATATAGCAGCCCCAGTGGTAGTATATAGCAGCCCCAGTGGTAGTATATAGCAGCCCCAGCAGCCCCAGTGGTAGTATATAGCAGCCCCAGTGGTAGTATATAGCAGCCCCAGTGGTAGTATATATAGCAGCCCCAGCAGCCCCAGTGGTAGTATACAGCAGCCCCAGTGGTAGTATACAGGAGCCCCAGCAGCCCCAGTGGTAGTATACAGCAGCCGCAGTGGTAGTATATAGCAGCCCCAGCAGCCCCAGTGGTAGTATATAGCAGCCCCAGCAGTAGTATACAGCAGCCCCAGTGGTAGTATATAGCAGCCCCAGTGGTAGTATATAGCAGCCCCAGTGGTAGTATATAGCAGCCCCAGTGGTAGTATATAGCAGCCCCAGTGGTAGTATATAGCAGCCCCAGTGGTAGTATATAGCATCCCCAGCAGCCCCAGTGGTAGTATATAGCAGCCCCAGCAGCCCCAGTGGTAGTATATAGCAGCCCCAGTGGTAGTATATAGCAGCCCCAGTGGTAGTATATAGCAGCCCCAGCAGCCCCAGTGGTAGTATATAGCAGCCCCAGTGGTAGTATATAGCAGCCCCAGTGGTAGTATATAGCAGCCCCAGCAGCCCCAGTGGTAGTATATAGCAGCCCCAGTGGTAGTATATAGCAGCCCCAGTGGTAGTATACAGCAGCCCCAGTGGTAGTATACAGGAGCCCCAGCAGCCCCAGTGGTAGTATACAGGAGCTTCAGCAGCCCCAGTGGTAGTATACAGGAGCCCCAGCAGCCCCAGTGGTATATACAGCAGCCCCAGTGGTATATACAGCAGCCCCAGTGGTATACAGGCCTCAGCAGTATATACAGCAGCCCCCAGGGGTTATACAGCACCCCCCAGGGGTTATACAGCGGCCCCCTGGGGGTACCCAGCAGCCCCCAGGGGGTACCCAGCAGCCCCCTGGGGGTACCAACAGCCCCCTGGGGGTACCAACCGCCTCCAGGGGGTACCCAGCAGCCCCCTGGGGGTACCAACAGCCCCCTGGGGGTACCAACAGCCCCCTGGGGGTACCAACAGCCCCCAGGGGGTACCCAGCAGCCCCCTGGGGGTACCAACAGCCCCCTGGGGGTACCAACAGCCCCCAGGGGGTACCCAGCAGCCCCTGGGGGTACCAACATCCCCCTGGGGGTACCAACAGCCCCCAGGGGGTACCAACAGCCCCCGGGGGGTACCCAGCAGCCCCCTGGGGGTACCAACAGCCCCCTGGGGGTACCAACAGCCCCCAGGGGGTACCAACAGCCCCCACAAGCTGGCACTGTCCCCCCTTGTAAGTGCCCCCCCCCCGCTACTTATACATTACCATCCCGGTGTTCTGATCGGCGCCGCTCCTCCGTGCTGCGTCTTCATCCTCCCGCGCTGGCTCCATCCGGGTTCTCCGGCGGTCGCGCGATGACGTCACATCGCTGCGACAGCCGGAGATCACGGATGGAGCCAGCGCGGGAGGATGAAGAAGCACCGAGGAGCGGCGCCGATCAGAACACCGGGATGGTAATGTATAAGCACCGGGGGGGGGCCCTTACAAGGGGGGACAGTGGCAGCTTTTGGGGGGCTATATGAACTGCTTCCCCCTGCGCTGATTGACAGGGGGAAGCAGTGCATATATAATGAGCGGCCCCACGTGACGGGGCCGCTCATACAGCAGCCTCCCCCCGCCTCCTCCAGCCTCCACAGCCCAGAGGTACCGTATTGACCCGTGTATAAGCCGAGGGGGGGACCTTTCAGCCCAAATTTTGGGCTGAAAAACTCGGCTTATACACGAGTATATACGGTATATAGTTTATGATTTGTAATAAACTGAATGGACTTTATTTTACTGTAAAAATGTGCCTGTTTGCCTCAATCCCACTACCGTTTGAGTGTCCCCCAACACGTTCAGTGAGCAAATCACTACACTTCCATAAGAAATAGTTTTTTTTTAAATTTCTTGAAAATATGATAGTTTGCAGCTAAACTTTTAACCCTTGTAACATGGTAAGAAAACAAAATTATATTTGAAAAATTATACAGAAGTAATAATTTCTACAGCATGACTAACTATCTTATAATATACTAGCTGTGAGCCCGATGCAAATGCATCGGGTGTCTAGAATATTTTTAAATTTTTTTTAAGATTTTCAAATAATAATCCAATTATTCCAATGACTTCTTTACACCAACTACATATATTTGTATGGTTGATATCATTTAAGGAAAATTGAACTATTATGTTGTAAGGGTCTTAGAACACAAAGTAGCAATACTTCTTAATATGTCAATTGTTTGAATTGATGAATTAACAGTACTAATATATGTATCAGCCACTTTGTGTCAGCCCACCAATCGCGTCAAGATGCCCTTACGCCTGGTGGGACCTACTCTAACTAAATCCGAATTGTTATAATTTAGATATTTTTAATAGCTGGATTTTTCTTAGATTTTTTGAGGATTGTGATGTAAATAATAAAATTTTGTAAATTGATACAGAAGAAGTTACCAACTACAGACTTGCAGCAATATCCATACAATAACAAAAAAACTTGTAGTTAACCTACAGTAAATGGAGTTAACATAGCTTCAGCAGGTGCATAAGATGCATCCACTAACTAACCACAGTTAACTGCAGTTGATGTGGATGACACTGCCGCAACTATGTTGTCTGCACAAACCGCAAGTTAAGTACAAATTACATATATGCAATTATGAAAATTACAGCAAGTATGTTCTTGGTGAGTCCTTCATGAACAATTATTATCATTTAGTATATTCCTCAACAAAGTGAAAAAATCTAAGAAAAATGTCGTGGTAGAATCTAATTAATAATTTATGTTTGTCCCTATCTATCTAAACATGTGGAACACACCTTGCTAATGAGATGTGTGTGAACAGCCATCCCACCCGTCTCTTAGCTGTTCACAAAAACCTCTCCCTTTAAAGAATAACAATCAAATCTCTCAGCACGTAAAGCACTGGAGCTTTAAATAGTGGTTTCTATCACCCTGTGATAAAATCAGAATGATACACATCTCCAATGAAATCTGAAATGTGTTTTTCCACAAACATTGTATAAACTATGCACATAAAAAACTGAAATTGAAAAGACTAAACTATTTTTTTTTTTTTTTTAAATAGAAAAGGTAAAAATATAAAATATGCAAAAGTTCATCCCAAAATATTCCGATAGACAATATTTTTGGTGAAGACTTTCTCACAGTTAGGCACCAATTTGCCTTGAATGCATGAATCCACCACTTTCACCTTCACATTACATCGTCTCTTCACACGTGAGAAAGCCACATATAATTGTCCATGACCAAAAACAGGTTCTGGCAAATAAATCCCCACTTTCTCCAAAGTTTGTCCTTGGGATTTATTTATGGTCATGGCAAAGGCAGGCTTCACGGGAAATTGCCGACGTCTTAGTTTGAAAGGCAATCCAGTCTCTGATGGACAGAGATCAATTCTTGGAATGAAGACTACATTTCCTTCATCCGAGCCAGAAATTACTTTTGCTTGTATCAAGTTGTCAAACAAAGCAATAATAATCATCCGAGTCCCGTTGCAAAGTCCTTTTCTGCTGTTAAAATTACGCAAAAGCATTATAATTGTACCAACTTTTAATTTCAGGAGATGAGAAGGCATTCCTGTTGGTGTTAGAGAATTTAGAAATTCCACGGGATATTGTTCGGGATTTTCCGTCTCATCTGGATCAATGGAATCATGGCTCATATATTCCATGTATTCTCCAGGAATACAATCCATCACTTTTGAATTGATCAAATCCACAGCGTCATTTTTGGGACAAAGAATGGCATGTGATGCAGCATTCTGAATACTTTCGTCATTATTCACATCAATGACAATATTTTCACCAAATATGTCCAAGATTAAAGAGCCAGTGCAGATCATGTCTTGCGGGATCTCAATGACATCATCACCAAGGTTGTAATCATTGGACAATTCTCCATTTCCCAATTGAATTAACCAATTGCTATATTCAGAATCAATGGAGCGCATGTTGTTAATGAGCGGCAATTGATTGAAAAGCTGCCATTGTCGTGAATATTTAATGCAGCTCTCTACGATGTCTGTCCTTGTTCCATGAGAGATGATAGGAAGACACTGCCGAAAGTCTCCTCCCAGAACAATGACTTTCCCTCCAAAGGGTAATTTATTTTTCTTGGAGACATCAGTTGTCATGACATCCCGTAATAATTGATCAATTACATGCAAAGCGTATTTTGACAACATAGTAGACTCATCGATGATGAAGAGTTTGGTAGTCTTCAAATGTTGGGCCGCATCAGTATCATTTTTGATTCTTGAAACGGATGTCTCATTAATTGGTATTGGTATGCCATACAGTGAATGGATAGTTCTTCCTCCTTGCAATAGATTAGCAGCAATCCCTGTACTGGCTGCAGGTGAGACAACTTCTCCTTCTCCTCTCAGTTCATGAATCAATAGATGATAGAGATATGTTTTCCCACTTCCACCGGGACCGTCAAGGAAAAAGCACTTTGGCTTATCACTTTTATCCTTTAAAGCTTTATGGATTGCATTATAGGCCAAACGTTGTTGATCATTTAAGGTGGCTTTCATTTCATGTGCTCTTACTAACTCTTCTTCTTTATTGTATTGAGGACGAATGTGTGGTTTTCTTTTTGGGCGTGGCAGATTAAAATCAATAAAATGTTTAGCATGAAATTTTAAAACATGTTCAACATCAGTCATGGCATATCCTTCACAATGCTCACAATCATCAGTGTCAGGGTGGTAGGCATGGCAGTAATCTTGAACGAAGTGTTGTTTAAATTCTTGCCACAACTCCAGGGGATGATTAGGAGGACCAAAGACACATATATATGCAAACATGTCACGGAGCTGTGCAGGCATATTGAGAACACAGGCATCCAATAAAGTTTTTCTCCAAACACTGTCATCAAAGAGCAATCCAAGGGCTAATGCCGCCTCTTTAAACGTTGGGTATGTGACTTCCTTAACAGTCTTAAGGTTGTCAAAACTTGTAGCTCCTTTAACATGGAGTAACAACAGCCTTAAAAAATAACGTTCTTGTTCTTGAATACTAACAGTGTAGAGTCTACCAATGACTGAAGCACCTCCTCTCCTTCTAACTTCCCATGCACCTTCTTTCCAAACATAATGCTCAGGAATTTGACGATATAAGTACTCCCGAGCATTGGGATCATTCTCATTGAGGGTAAAGTAGGCCATGAGTGTTGATTGTCTGTCCATTGAATAACTGATGTTGTCCGCAGAATCACCCTCGTGAAAAAAAAGTGATTGTGAATGAGGCAGATGTACTGCAAGACGAATAATGCTGTGAGATTGTCTATGCATTGGGAAAGCAAAGATTCGCCAAGCTGCCTCTGGTGCACTGACATATCTGGAATCCATGAATTTATGAGTTTCATCGTGTCTGATGTTGGTTTCACAAATTTCCACATTGGCTTTGTCATGACCTTTGTACACATATTTAAAAAGGTATTTTACGCTCTGAATGGAAGCACATATTTCCACATTGATATGGCACTTATATTTTAATAGAAGGAAAGGGTTATATGGAACCACCCAAGAATTATCAATCATCTTGGAATGGTGTGGAAAAGAAGGTCCTTCGTTTCTTTGATAACTTGGATATGCATCCTCAGGTATAACAGTTTTTGTTTGAAACTGTTTGGGAAAAGCTTTTTTACACTTTCCATTCTCCATACATGGAGAATTGGGATTGTGTTGTCCACAGGGGCCATGGATCATGTGTTGCATGACAATTTGATGGAGCACAGGGTAATGTGATGGATCAGGAATTTCAGCCCAAACAGTATTGTCCACTTTCACCTCAGTTCTTAGTTTTGAGTTGGCATCCAGAATAATTAGAATGTGAGCATGTGGTAGGCCTCGCTTTTGAAATTCTATCACATGAACCATAGCACAAACCTTGCCAAATAATCCAGAATTAATATCTTTCAAAAGGGCTTCAAGTTTAATCCTGAATACACGTGCCACTAAATCCGGGCGATGTTCAGCACGCTGCCATGGCTGTAAATTGGTTGCAATTTCACTCCATTTCGGATTACAGGTCATCGTTATAAAAAGATCTGGTCTTCCAAATTTAGTTACAATTGCCATGGCATCTTGATACCTCTGCTGCATGTTTCGGGGACTTCCTCAAAGGAAGATGGTAAAATTACGGTTTTGCCAATAGGGATTCCTTTTTCTACGGATTTTCTCAGCAAATGTTCTTGAAGGAGACAATAATCTTCTACCTTCAAATCCTTCTGGTGTTGTCGTATAAAATTTAAACGATTGGCCTCGATCTTAACATAGGCATCCACCAAGTACTGCTGTGTCAGTTTACCTCCATTAAGGACAGGATTGAATTCTGTCCGTACTGACAGCAAATAACAGTAATACTGCAGCTGTGTCACCCTGCGAGCATTTTGGCCTTGCTGCATGAGTGATTCATGCCACCCTTGCTCTCCATGAGGGAAAAACAATGGATACAGTAATGCATCCAAATTACTGTGTAAAATACTTATTTGCTGTGTTTTGGGGGCCAACGGATTATTTATGTCTGGTTTTAGATGTATTAAAATGTCTCTATTAAATGGTCAGGTATTTTGGACGAAGTACCTTAATGTCCGCGCTGCTGCCAGAGAGGAACATACACCAACGACACTGGGACGTCTGAGTACTGGTAGTAGAGGTTTATTTCCAACGCGTTTCGGAGCCACGTACCGAGCTCCTTCCTCAGGAGCTCGGTACGTGGCTCCGAAACGCGTTGGAAATAAACCTCTACTACCAGTACTCAGACGTCCCAGTGTCGTTGGTGTATGTTCCTCTCTGGCAGCAGCGCGGACATTAAGGTACTTCGTCCAAAATACCTGATCACAGCACCGCACCTCGTGGAAGTACAGTCCCTGCAGCAGCTGCATTGTTCGAGCGATTACGCTGGTTGTGTGCTACACAACCTGACCAGGTGAGCAAATCTGATTTTTTCACATTTACCTGCCTATAAAGGATAAGACCCTATGTGCGCATTCTCAACCCTCTAGATATATCTATTAAATGGTGGCTCTCCATCAGCATTTTCAAAGATGACTGCAACTTCATGGACAGTAGGGTTGTTATACCGTCTTGGGTCTTGCTCTCTGTCTTGTTTAATTGCCATGATGATATTAGGCATTTTTGTGCCATGTTCCAATGCTTTCTGTTCTTCCTCTTCCTCCACTTGCCGTAACATTTTGTAAGCTGAAACAAAGGGATTAATACCTTCCAATTGCTCAGCAATAATTCTCATCAAGGCTGGATTACACTTGAGATTTTCTGGAGACTGTAGGCGTTGTTCAGTAGCAGTAGCACTATCCAAAATATAGAGCTGTGCATATGCTGGAACTTGACCTTCAGCGGGGTGGAGAGTTCCAGTTCTATGGTAAATTTGGCCGTGAATCCGGAAACAATAAGGACCGTGTCCAGGTGGTTGAGAAACACTTGCACCCATCGAAGCAAATGCAAAGGAACTATTAATGCTCCTGATATTCTCCATGAGATTTTTACTATATGGGCTGTCTCCTTTCAGTAAAGTAGTGAAGAGCTCAGGGTACTGAGGTAATGGTACCTTAACTTTGCCCTTGTGACAACAAAGGGAGAACTGTCCATCAGATGGCCTTTCAGTCTCAAAATGTTGTGCTTCACAATGTTGACATAACACATTCATGGGCCCACAGGTATGTTCTAAAATACCGGTATCGTCATCAGTAAAGCCAATAGGGATTGATGACGTTGGTGAAGTGAGCAACCGATGACCTTTTTTGTAGATGCCTACATAAATAAGGCGTAGCTGTGTAGAAGTTTCAACACATTCAAGAAAAGAAGTAGTGACTGAAGACTTCTTCCTGAGGTTTTTTTTTTGGCGTAGTTGACGCTGTGAGGCAGCCAAATGGGCCAAACGGCGTTGTTTTGAGGTGGGTGACATAATTTCTAAACGCTTGACTTTAGCCAATTTGTGTCTTGTGATGGCAGAAGCAGTCTTGTCTGTTCTTGTTTTAGAAGAACCTTTGCACTTCACTTTACCCGTGCCAGATTTTGAAGGCAGTTGAGATTCAGAAAGTGTTGGAGACACAGATATGGACACCATATCAGAGGTAGATGGTTTTCCTTGCACCTTCACCTTTTGTTGTTTGCGGCCAGATGCTGTAGGCAGTTGAGTGTCAGAAAGTGTTGGAGACACAGATATGGACGCCATGTCAGACGTAGATGGTTCTCCTTGCACCTTCACCTTTTGTTGTTTTCGGCCACATGTTGTAGGCAGTTGAGTTTCAGAAAGTGTTGGAGACCCAGATATGGACGCCATATCAGACGTAGATGGTTCTCCTTGCACCTTCAGCTTTTGTTGTTTGCGGCCAGATGTTGTAGGCAGTTGAGTTTCAGAAAGTGTTGGAGACACAGATGTGGACGCCATATCAGAAGTAGATGCTTCTCCTTGCACCTTCACCTGTTGTTTTTTGCGTCTTTTTCGTTCCACCTCAGCTTTTTTGGCCAACCGACTGCTTCTTTCTTCAGCAGACTCCTTTGCAATTCTTTTATTCATATCCTCCTTGAGCTTAAGCAAACGGAGACATCTTTTTTCCGGATCTTCCTGACCACGCTTCTTGCGCTGGCGTGCAGCATTGCTAGCTCTAACAGAGCTTTTTGGTTTGTCAGAGCTCATATTGAGCACAGTACAGGAAAATGTATGCAATAATAGCTACAGTATATTATTTAAGGAAGCAATGAATATACATTCTGCATAGCAATATAGTCAAAGTAATAATATTTATATTGTTTTTTTTATTATATACAATATATTTTTATATATAAATTATATCATAAAAATATATTCAAAAAAATAACATCAGCGTTTTTCGTAATTCGCAGGAGATGCGGTAAAATAACCACATCTGCCGCGTTTGCCGCATTACCGTTACACTTATGGCGCGCTTGCGTTTTTTGCGGGGTGGAGAGTTCCAGTTCTATGGTAAATTTGGCCGTGAATCCGGAAACAATAAGGACCGTGTCCAGGTGGTTGAGAAACACTTGCACCCATCGAAGCAAATGCAAAGGAACTATTAATGCTCCTGATATTCTCCATGAGATTTTTACTATATGGGCTGTCTCCTTTCAGTAAAGTAGTGAAGAGCTCAGGGTACTGAGGTAATGGTACCTTAACTTTGCCCTTGTGACAACAAAGGGAGAACTGTCCATCAGATGGCCTTTCAGTCTCAAAATGTTGTGCTTCACAATGTTGACATAACACATTCATGGGCCCACAGGTATGTTCTAAAATACCGGTATCGTCATCAGTAAAGCCAATAGGGATTGATGACGTTGGTGAAGTGAGCAACCGATGACCTTTTTTGTAGATGCCTACATAAATAAGGCGTAGCTGTGTAGAAGTTTCAACACATTCAAGAAAAGAAGTAGTGACTGAAGACTTCTTCCTGAGGTTTTTTTTTTGGCGTAGTTGACGCTGTGAGGCAGCCAAATGGGCCAAACGGCGTTGTTTTGAGGTGGGTGACATAATTTCTAAACGCTTGACTTTAGCCAATTTGTGTCTTGTGATGGCAGAAGCAGTCTTGTCTGTTCTTGTTTTAGAAGAACCTTTGCACTTCACTTTACCCGTGCCAGATTTTGAAGGCAGTTGAGATTCAGAAAGTGTTGGAGACACAGATATGGACACCATATCAGAGGTAGATGGTTTTCCTTGCACCTTCACCTTTTGTTTGTTTGCGGCCAGATGCTGTAGGCAGTTGAGTGTCAGAAAGTGTTGGAGACACAGATATGGACGCCATGTCAGACGTAGATGGTTCTCCTTGCACCTTCACCTTTTGTTGTTTTCGGCCACATGTTGTAGGCAGTTGAGTTTCAGAAAGTGTTGGAGACCCAGATATGGACGCCATATCAGACGTAGATGGTTCTCCTTGCACCTTCAGCTTTTGTTGTTTGCGGCCAGATGTTGTAGGCAGTTGAGTTTCAGAAAGTGTTGGAGACACAGATGTGGACGCCATATCAGAAGTAGATGCTTCTCCTTGCACCTTCACCTGTTGTTTTTTGCGTCTTTTTCGTTCCACCTCAGCTTTTTTGGCCAACCGACTGCTTCTTTCTTCAGCAGACTCCTTTGCAATTCTTTTATTCATATCCTCCTTGAGCTTAAGCAAACGGAGACATCTTTTTTCCGGATCTTCCTGACCACGCTTCTTGCGCTGGCGTGCAGCATTGCTAGCTCTAACAGAGCTTTTTGGTTTGTCAGAGCTCATATTGAGCACAGTACAGGAAAATGTATGCAATAATAGCTACAGTATATTATTTAAGGAAGCAATGAATATACATTCTGCATAGCAATATAGTCAAAGTAATAATATTTATATTGTTTTTTTTATTATATACAATATATTTTTATATATAAATTATATCATAAAAATATATTCAAAAAAATAACATCAGCGTTTTTCGTAATTCGCAGGAGATGCGGTAAAATAACCACATCTGCCGCGTTTGCCGCATTACCGTTACACTTATGGCGCGCTTGCGTTTTTTGCCGGGGGCAAGAGTTCAGTTACTATGTAAATGGCGTGATCCGACAATATGCGGTGTTGGCACTTGCACATCGGCATGAAAGGAAAAAAGCTCCTGAACCAGAGATTTTTATTTATGGGCCGCCTCCTCAGTAAAGTAGTGAAGAGCTCAGGTACTGAGAATCTACCCTATACTTTGCCATGGCAACAAAGGAGAACGCGCCAGCAAGTTTCGCAGTTCAAAATTTGGCTTACAATGTGAACAAAACATTCATGGCGCACGTATGTTAAACCACATCAGTAAAGCCATTATGGAGAACGTGTGCAAGAAAGCGATATTTTTTCCAAATTCCTCATAAAAAGGTACTTGTAGAAGTCTCAAAATGCAAGAAAAAATTAAATAAGAAGACCTCTGAGTTTTTTTTAGGGTAGCATTATTTCACAATGGCAAATGGGCTGATGAGTGTGAAATAATTTTAAAACCTGATTTGAATATAGTTCTATTGATAAGGCACTGGACTTATTTTAGACAAACTTTACTTCATTAACCGTGCCAGATTTTAAATTGGATCATATAGATCAATAATCATAATACCAATCAATAATGTCTTGCATTATTTTTATTA